>JAQMCW010000017.1:5343203-5358146 GCA_030068335.1 Chrysichthys cranchii | reverse complement strand
TCATACTCGTAAACAAAAATGGGAAAAAAAAAAAAAACAAACAAAAAAAAAAACAGACCACCTTTGAGGGGGGGAACAAACCCTCTCGGGAGTGGTACAGATCTCCTAGTGTGACTACACCCTGATATTAGGCTACCAATGACACAAGCTGGAAAAGCAAGACACTAAAAACACCAGCTGCACTTCTTAAAATAAAGTACACTATCGAACATTCGGTGCATTTAAAAAAATTTAAGCTAAACCTTCTCATGAAGATGAATGCACTTACAACCCAGTTCTACATGCTGCAACCCACTTTTTGGTTACCCATAAAGAACCACTGCTCAGGAGTTCACGTGCAGTAAGCTGGAGTGACAAACCTTTCTTAATTTGTTTGTGTTTGTGTTTTCATGTGCATTTGGTGTGTAAGCCCATTCTGACCTGTCCCTCTTCCTGCAGAGGAACTTTGGGTTTGACAGCCAGTATGAGGTCAGGGGTCACATCACTCAGCTCGCCAGGATTCTCGTAGATATGCCTATTCACCTTCACCCCAACGTTATCATACACATGACTGAAACACATAAACACATAAACAGGGAAAAAGATTAAATTGCTATTAACCTTGGAGTCTATCCATTCCAACCTGGACACTGTAGTAGATAATCTAAAGTGACCTTCATATCCTGAAAGGTTTATTCCTGAATGATTAAGTTAACTGGATGCTGTTAAGAAGCTGTACATGTGCTGTGTAAAATGCAAAGCAGAACCATATATCTAGTACATATCGCATTTGATAATGTGACCCAGCAGGATCTCTGTTAAATATCAAACATTACAGGAACAGAAGGGTTGAGCAGATGAGTTGTGTAACACCAATTATGACACAACTTATACTGAAAACAACTCGATGATTCAACAAGACCACTTCCTCTGCTTCTGGTGCTAAAATGAGCACCATGAGTTCAGGCTAATGCTCTGCTCTTCTCTGAAAAAGCTTGCTGTGTGAATAAGGTGTATTCTGTTGGGTGTTAGAGCGGAACACGCACACATTCTGCGTAGGATGGAAGCTGTTTCCTTACGCTTTGTATGGTTTCTGGATGCCTTCATTGCAGGTCACGGCTTTGCCGTTTTATTTCAGCTAAAAGAGCATTCAAATTCTCACACTTGTGAGATGATTCTTGGCATTGATTATGATCTCAAAGAACTAGTTTACATAAAAATGTTACGCAAGCAATGATCTTCAGTGGTGATTCGAGACCAGAAGTTTTTGTAAGTATGTCACACTGTGACCTGAACCACAACTGCATGTCTGTGTGATGTTATTAAAGAAACCGATGCGGTTTACACCTTTAAAGGACATTTAAGATGTGTAAGTGGGGCAAATATATATGAGAGGAAAATGCCAATCAGGCTGCCACATTAAACTGAAACAAAACTTAAAAAGCAAACTTTAGTAACTGATTAAATTTGGGGTAATAAGCACATTGTGTAAATTAGATTTATTGCAAAATACAGTGGAACCTTGGATTGCGAGTAACTTGGTGTTTTGCGAGACGAGCAAGAAATTTTAATACATTTTGACTTGATGAACGAGCGAGGTCTTGCAATACGAGTACTATGCATATGCTTCGTCTGCCGAGCCTCACGTGATCACAACAATCTCTCTCTCACTCACTGCGGGATTGTGGCTCACTCGTATAGTCAACATCCACGCTAGTGTAGAAAAAGCCTGATTCCTCACTTCAAATGAGATCAGGGAGACGTGTAAAATGTGGGAAAGAGTGCAAAACTACCCGAATAAGGCTGTAAGCAGTGCGAGCGATGAATCTGTTTAATGACGATGCAATGTCATTAATTTCTGCAAAATCCTCAAAAGGAGGCAAAAGCAGCGATAGTTTCCTTCATTGGATAGTTTCCTTGTTAAAGTCGCGCGAAAAGAAAAAGATCCCAGTGTGAGCCGACAGACTGCAGTGATTGTGAGTTGTAGTGAAAGTCAAAAGTCAAAAGTGAAAGTCCTCTCCCCTCTCACTCACACCAGCCACGATTCTTTTTAAAGGTAAAGTACGGGATATTTTGTTTTTCTCAGGTGTGGTGGGGTTGAATAACAAGAAACAGAAACCAGAGAAAGCAAACACGGGAAACAGTAAGGCTTGGCAAGAGCGCGGAAGATGGCAACTAATGCTCCGTGACCTTGGCGTGCTTGCGTGAGTCTTTCTATAGCTCCTGCAATCAGTCCCAATCCGGTACATCTGTCGCCACCTATGTGACGCGCCATGGCGTTGCGGAGAAAAACCAGTGAGTAGTCTTTAGTGGCGCGAGTTCTCTGACATGCACTGCTATTGGGAGTGCTCAGAACAGTTGCGCTGCACGCGCGCTCTGCGCGGGCAAATTCATGACAGTTTTATACATTTTTTACTTTATATTGTGTACTAATCATTCTTATATAAATATTTATGGGTTGTGAAACAAATGATCTAAATTTCCATTATTTCTTATGGGGAAACCCGCTTTGAAACACGAGTGCTTTGGATTACAAGCACGTCTCCGGAATGAATTATGCTCGCAATGCAAGGTTCCACTGTATTTATCCAAGTGAACGAACAGTCGTGTGTGTGTGTGTTTCTGTACTTTTTGAAATTTGTTTCAGTTTAGTGTGTGTGTGTGTGTGTGTGTGTGTGTATGTCTGTACCCATCACATATGTCTTGACAGGGCAGGGTTCTCTCCAGTGAGTAGCTGCGTGTGAGAGAGCAGGGAGTGATCTCCAGTGAGGAAGGATTGTCTTGCAGTGATGAAGCTCTGAGAAGAGGCAGGCTGGGTGGAGAGAGCAAGCCACTCATGCCTGGAGTTCTACCATCCACGCTGTCTGACTCCTCCCCTTCACCCTGCTCCCGCTCCCCCTCTCTTCCCTCCTCTTCACCCTCATCCTCCTCTTCACCTCGCTCGTCCAGGACCCAGGCCTCACCCGAGTGGCCCTCACCAGACTTGCCTTCGGCGTCTTGGATGGATTTCTGGTAAAGCTCAGAAAAGCTCCTGTATACACAAACAAACACAAATGGTTACAAATATTAGGTATGTTTACATGCAACCTAATAATGTGATAATAAGTGGAATGAAAGAAACGTCATTTATAAACCTACGACAGACACCAGCACAATTTTAGTCAATCGAAATGAGGTGGAAAATACGATTAATAGTCTGTTAAAAATAAAACAAACAGCATGTTGGAGCTTCAAGCCCAGTTACCTTTACAACTGTAATCTTTGTGTACATAATACACAGGTATGTCTAGGTCATAATGTCTATGGTGGAGTGGTGAAAAGAACGTTTTTTTTGGATAAAGAATCAATAGGCAAAGAGTACACACCAATGGAGGATCTGAAATATGCTTTTATGTTATCTGCTCAATAAGGACATTTTAAGAAGGTTTTGCTAATACTGACAAACACCAGGTGAAATACCAGTACCAGTAGTAGGTGACCATGCCAACTACTTTCTTATTCTTTCAGGTATGCTCTTGGAATGGTAACATGGATACTAAATGTCACATGTTTTTTTGTTTAAATCCTTAATTAAAATTATACAAGCGTGCCGGTGAATTCTCGATTCTGATTGGTCAGGAGGTGTCGATTTATTTTCAGTAGTTCTGACTGCAAGGCAAATCACAGGTTTCAATTAGAGCAATGTCACACAAACAAGAGTGCTGTTTTAATTAATATTATCACAGCTATTGATAGCTATCGGCCGAATCACAGCTTTGCTGATATTTATAACAACAGCATGACTGGTAGTGTGATATTTCTTTTATACCACAGTTCTATAAACAAGAAATTAATATTGATTAACTGACATTTCACGCGCAGCATAGCCAATTTATTTTCTTTTTGTTAACTTTTACTCTGGCCATAAAAAAGATTCCCAAAGAAGTCTTGGCTGGAAAGAGCATTGCATATTGCACTGCAAGCTCAAACTGACTGACAGTAAGTGTAGTAGTACAATTAACTATTTCTAAAAATACAATTCCAACAACAGTGAAATGGACCAGTGCTTACATTAAATATCAGCGTTCTTGGAGCGCCGCTTGTCCAATCAAATTACTGGACAGGAAATAACTGTTGTATAACTAATATTATACCATGGCACTGTTTAATTTTCAATTCTGATCGGTCACACGGCGTTGAGCTACAATGCAGAAAACCTGACAGTAGTTTTTTATTTCTATTAATGCATATGCTCTAATATTATCATTTCTATAATAACTTAAACAAGGGGATGTGCCACATAAACAAAAGAAAAAAGGTTGAAATGGTGGTATTTCCTGGGACGAAACATTTATTTTGCATTTATGGAAATAGTTTTCAGTCAGCTCTTCAGACAGTCAGAAATAACGCTGTTCCTTTAAATTCTCCAAAAAAAAGAGGCTCTTTAAAAAGACAGAGAGCTTTGCACTTTCTCTGTGACATGACAAAGTGACTTTTTCATTAACTTCAAGAGAACAACAACAACAAAACTAGTGAGGGAACTCTTATAAATTTTACATTAAATAAACATAAAATAAATGAATAAAACATACAACGTGCTGTGTCTGTGCTATGTCCGTAATAAATAATAAATTAGTAGGGGTGGGAAATTGTTGTGCTGTAAGAGGAAAAAAAACACTTTGGGATGAAAAAACAAAAAGAAAAAAAAAACAATGTTGGAGTGGTAAGAGTAACCACTCTCTAATCACTTGGCATCACGCCATCATAATCATTCATTGATTATTTTCCTCTAACACCGTGTCCCAACATATTTGATTCCTAACGCGACATGGAAATAAGCAGAGATTTCAGGGTTAAATGTTCATGCTCAATCTGAATGAGTTCATTCAAATAATGAAACTCAAGGGAATCTCTGCAGAAATGTCCAGCTCTACAATACATTAAAAAGGAGCCAAGATAAATAACACCGAGATTATTTTGGCACTTACTGGTGAAAGTTAAACTAGCCAATGCATTGTTTGAAATGGTGGAAGCTTGTGTATTCACTGGCATTCAAAGAGCAACAAAGGATGCCTGATGTAGTGTTTTTGCATTTCTCCACCTTAATGAGTCAGTTTTCGGAGATATATTAAGCCGCTCCTTTCACTGCTGGAGGTATGTGGCTATTTTTACCACCATTTTGTCAGGCTTCATAATTTGCAAACTCTGCATCACAAGGGATACATTAGACCCATCTATCTGCCCAACAACAGGAGAATTTCTCTGCAGTCTCTCTCCTCTCTTCTTTTTGTCTCTGTATATGCGTGCGCGTGTTTGTGTGTGTGTGTGTGTGTATGTGTGTGTGTGTGTGTGTGTGAGGGAGAGAGAGAGTTGTGAACTCTGGTAGGCATCATTAGTAGAATTGATTGTTGGTTCTGCAGCTGGTGGAACGACGACTCAAACACATCATTAACAACAAAATGAGATCTGACCCCGAGCTGTCCATCTTCCCTTCTTTCTCCATCTGTTCCTTTGCTTTTTTCCTTTCTTTTACCCTCTATCTGTCCTTCTCTCTCTTCCCCATTGTCTCCGAGTCTCAATTCAGTCTTATAAGTCGTGTTCATCCTCCAAAATGCCACATGCACACTTCATTTCTGGAGTACTCCACATACACAATACTATTTCTCTCGTTCTCATCTGTTATCATTTCCAAACCACTCTTCCAGCACAAAATGAATATCCCTTCCACACGTCCTCTCCTCTTCCATCATTCGTCCGGGTCTTCACCTATTCCCAAATCTGATCCACTCTATCATTTACTTCATCTTTCACCACAGCGCACACACTTCTTCCTAAACTCTGACTCTCCATTTCTTAGCTCAGGGCACCCCCTTCTCTCATCCATCATTTCATCTCACCAAAATCTACTTTTATACTTTCTCGATGACATCCATCATGCCATTGTCTCAGTCCCTCTATCATTCTACCAGTCCGTTCTGTTTTCTCATCTCTCCAACATCATGTAAAATAGATCGATTTCCTGGGTTACTTCGTCCCTCATTTATGCTCTATACGCTCCACACACTCGCTCATTTAAAACCCCTGATATAGAATCATCCATTTTTTATTCTGTCCAGCTCTTTTATGCTCTTATTCCCATCCTCCTCATGCATCACTACATCACCCTCTCTCATTTCAGCTCCCTTGTTTCACTGCTGCACTTTGTCATTCACATCCACTCACTCAGAAACCGTGACCCAAAATGTTCGACTTTTATCATGCTCTTACATATTCTCTCCTCCTTCTCTCTCACCAATACGTCATCATTTATATCCATTTTTTAAAACTCAATCATAATAATTTGCATTTTCATCATGCCAAGATCATTTCTCCATTTCAAACTCATTCAATTTTCACCCTTTCCTCCATACCCTCCTCTCCCGTCTTTCTCTCCTTCATCTCGCTCACCTGCGAGGTTTGCCGTTCTCGTCGGGTGGGATGACGGTGATGTGAATTTTGGGTGCTGTACGCAGCAGCCTCGTTCTCTCATCTTGGCTGAGGTGGACGAGTGTGTGGCCACAGAGTCTCACCACACGTGCACCCAGCTGTAGGCCTCCACTCTCGGCGTAACCGAAGGGCTGCATCTCCGTCACGAAGCCCTCCGCGCTCATCAGGAAGCCCGGCTGGCCTGTGTTGTCCCTCAGAGGGGTGACTTCACGTGCCTCACAACCTCGTGTGACCAGCTACAACATAATCATCACAATAACCTCATGAGACTACCTGTCATCAAATGCACACGCCTAGAGGAAATTTTTAATTAACAATTACACCTAAGGATGGTACCCAGAGCTCGAGAGCACATCATAGATCCAGAGACACAGAGACATGCGAGGCAACAACACTACCTAGTGCACCATTGTGTTACTAGGATTTTTTTGTTTTTGTTTTTTTTTTAAATCTATTTTAACATTACTAATCCTGATCAAAACACAATTGGCCTGTTTTTAAGAATTGGATCATTTACCTTTTTAAATGTATGTTTCACATTTTTTAAAAATATTTTACCCTAGTTGTGAATGACTGTGTGAGTGTGTGTATGACAGGAAAAAATCAGTTACCAAAGATAAATGAATGAATGCATTTTCTGTCATTCATTTATAGTCAGTTCATACAAAGTTTTACTTTTGTTTAATTATTTTTGACTGATAAAAAAAAAACTGTTCAAACTTTGTCACATATGTAAAGCCATGTGAGATTTTGAGTTCAAAAGGATTTTTTTCATAAATCAATTTAAAATTTAAACAAACAAATATTCTTGTTGCTATCATTATTGTAACAACAACAATAATAATATTAAAATTACTACTACTACTACTACTACTAGCACTTCTACTAATCATTTGTAGTATTATTCTAATACAAAATGGCAGGTGTTTTGCTTCTGTTTTCATGTTGAAAATGAAGTGCATATAAAAGCAGACAGGAACTAAAGCTTGTCAGAACAGAAACTAAACAAACCACGGCATATGACTGCATTCCTCATTTAATCTTTCAGACTGTCACTTTAGCGAATCATAATTAATTTTTGTTTTGTCACGTTCCATTTATCTCTGATGTCATAATTATTATTATTCTCTATTACAACTCTATAGGTAATAAATCTATAGCAATTTTTGCTGCTTGCAGCTTTAGATTAAAATAGCGTCTTTAACCCATTCCAAGGAAACGTTATAGAAAAAAGTGTTGCTTGAAAATGTGTGCACTGGGCTAAAGAAAAGAGTCATCAGCTCTGTACCAGAGATGATTAATGAGCATCAATCCTCACCTCAAGCCTTTGCACCACCTCCTTAATATCCTCCATCTGGCTCTCTGACACTGAAATCGAGACAGCCTCGCCTCTCTCGTAGAAAATATCCAGACAAGGCCCACCCTTGATGCCAGTCTCGGTCACTGCCTTCCACCCAATCACGTCACGACACGAGCAGTTAAAGACGACACGCTTGCTACAGCGCTCAATCAGCACCACAAATTCGGCCGAGATGCCCAGCAGACAGGCCAGTTTGTGCCCGTCCTCATCCTGGGTTGCGCAGACGGCCCATACCAAAGCGCCAGCACTGTGAAGCTCTGCTCCTTTAGCACCCTTCAGCTTGTCTTTGCGTTTCCCTCCCAGAGAAAGCAGGGGAAACTTGGTGGACGAATCGATAGGTGTGGTGGTGACGTAGTTCTCTGCCAGGTCCTTTAGGTATTCCTGACGCGTACGTGTAGCCATTGAGAGGAACTTCTCCGATTTCTCGGCCGCATTTTCAGCGTTTATGGCCTTGGCGAGCAGGAAGTCGCGGAAAGCCTGCGAGCGTGGAAAGCGAGCACCTTTGGGGAAAAGCGGGCCAAAAAGAGGGATGTCCTTGGAGCGAGTAACAGCAACTCTAACAAATGCATAGGGAAAGACATACAGGAGATACTCTTAAACTGGTAGAAATAAACAAAAAAAATGGCCAGTAGCTGACTCATTAACGACATTTCTTGCAGCCATTACTAATAATGAACTATATAACGTGTCTATTTAAATATAGGTGTAAGGGCTATAACGCCAATGTATTCATAATCTGCTTTGGTATAAAACATCTTTTCCTGTTTTTGACCAGATGCTGTTTGCGTTGTCACAAATGATTGCACCTACACTAATGTCCACTGACACAACAAGGGGTGTGATAACAGAAACTGTCAGCATTTATATTTTAAAAGTACCACCCATCAGCTGCCCCTCTGTGGCTCATAACCAGCACAGTTTTGGATGTACAATACTCATGTCAAGCTATGTAAATATAAATATGTTATTTACCCAGCTCCTAATTAAATGTGACAAGCAAAATCATTGATAACAAACCAGAACAACGCATTTGGCTGCTCGACTTGGATCATGACATTATGGAGAAAACATTCTATAATTAACTGAACCAATTAAAATGAATGATCAAATACCAGACTTGTCAAATGAATGCAACTTAGAGACAAGAAATTAGTCAAAAAGATTATGTCTTATAGTCTTAAGGCAACAAAAATACACAAATCTACCATTTCCGCCAGGGCCATGTCAATGATAAATAATGACTTTAATCTCACCCCACCCTGTGGACACTAACATTGCTCTCACCAGGTTATCACCTGAGCAGTGGTCACACAAATACCAAGTACACGTTAGCGACATCCACATTACTTAAATAAAACGTGTTCTCACATGTTGTCAGTGTGAGATTAAGCTAATCAACCACATGGACATTGCTCTTAACCTTTTTTCCCCCCCTTTTTTCACCAAACCTTCATGAGGGTGCCAATAATTCTGGAGCTGGTTGTGTATCTGAAGCTAGGACCATCTACTTTGGGTCATTTAACTTGCCCTAATTTGTGCATCTTGTACTTATTAGTCTAAGACAAACAAACAAATTAAGTTAGACCAACTGCAACAGCTCAGAGCAGTCATGCTCCATGAATCAGCTCAATAAACGCTTTATATATTTTTTTATCATATTCAAAATATGTGCAGATTTTTGGTTTGATATCTGTGCCACTGCAGTTTACTCTGAATAGATTTCATTGATTTCGGCTCTCTACAGCTTGTAGTGGACGTTGTTATCTGATCGCTCTTACCGATAGTAGGTGTTTTCCGTACAGGGCTCGTGCACTTGGACGATAATAAACACGTGCTGGAAGTGAGAGCGGATGGTTTTGGGGGTGAACGGCATCGCCCCTGGCTCCTGGAAGACTATCGTCACAATATCGTTCCCTATGTGTCTCTTCCTCAATAGCTGCAAGAAAAACAAAGACAGGTGTTGGTTAATATAGAGCAGAAGTTGACCTTATGATGCACAAAATAATACATTAGGCATTACACTGTGTTAAATAAACCACCTCCGAAAGATTTGCCGTCATAAAAAGGGAGAATGTGCTGATAAAGAGCCCTTATTCAGGGAAAAGAGTTTATCTCCCTTTTTAGTATGCAGCCAGCATCTATTACCAATAAAACTGTCTGATGTTCTGTCACCACTTCTGACCGATCAATGTCTGAAGTCTCAAACATGACCTGATTTTAATAAAATTAAGCATTGGCAATCTTTTTTTTCTTCATTTCCTCCTCAATTTCTTCACCTGCCAGTTCCCACCCACCAACCAAGCAACGCTCCCCTAACATACCACAGATACCAGCCAGGGAGGGTGAAAAGTAATGCCTGCTTCCTCAGAGACATGTGAACGCAGATAGCAACATCTTTTTAAGCATCACAAAGCAGCATAACACTCTCAGAGGAAAGTGCAATCTGCCTTCATATATACACTCACAGACACCTACGATTAACTAGTGTCTCTGTGATTGACAGAAGAGATAAAGCAAGCAGTGCAATCCCTCCTACCTAGAAAACACGGCCAATTTTGCTCATTCACAGCCCTCCTGGCTAAAGAAGGCTGTGAACAGTGGGAATCTTAAGTCAGGTCTACAGGGTACATACTGTAAAAGAATTATTTTGGGCATTTGGAGTTGAGACGTCAATCTTAGAAAATGTAATGTGAGGTTCTAAAATGGACACCTCAACTCCACGTAGGTACATAGTAGTACAAATACTAGTGTGGCCAGTACTGGTTGTGTCAGAAATTTTGAGCGCGAACGCAGTCATAATGCTCATCTAAATGTGAACAACAGAAAGACAGCACATGGGATGTCAGAAACCCAAACCGAAAAATGAATCATTTATGTTTGACTTGCTCACATTATTTACATAACCAGCCTGCATGGTTATGTAAAAAAAAAAAAAAAAAAAACAGCAACCCTGTGGCAGGTGAGTTACACCGCTAATGGATGGGAACAAAATATCCTTATTACTTAATTCTCACTCTGAAGAATGAGCAAAACTTGCCTGTTCTTTTAAACGTTTATTCTCTAAACACAATTGCTACTATTATACTGAGCACTTGATTCTGTTTATGCGACTTTTCTGCTGGTCAGTTCACTCTGATTGACGAACATAAGCAGAACGCAGATATTTTTCTTTAATGGCAGGACAGACATTAGACGATCTTCATGCTGTATAATACGAACATAAAGAGCACGGTCTGTTATAGAATTTGGCTAAGATTTATTGGGAGCATGTAATTGGCTTAATAATAATTCTTATTTAATAATAATTGGCTGTTTATTGATCTGTTCTGATGCTTCTCTTTATTGTTAATCTTGGACTGCGCTGTGTTTACCTGTTGTGTGTTGTTGGCTGTGTACGGGAGCATGGTGGAAACATGGAACATGATCTCGTAGTCTTGATAACGTGTGTACAGTGAGTGTGTCCCGGTGGAATCAGCTGTTAAAAAACAAAAGGAAAAAAATTTGTAAGTATAAACACATTTAGGATCATCCAAGCTCATCTCTACTCTTCTTAGGTAAAATGCTGAAGTATGCAGTTGACCACTGATGGCTTACACACTTCATTGATGCTTACACACTTCACATGACATGACATTAAGGTGTTGGTTCTGTAGTAGTGAGTGTATGTTCGCATTTATCTCACTCTTATTGTCGAGTTGTGCTCTGTATTTCTCCCAGCCCTTCAGTCTCACTCTCTCCCCCAGCAGGTCCAGGAACTCATCAAACGCCGGCCCAGCACTCTCGTTATTATACATGTCTTCCTCTGTACTCTGTCCCGCCCGGCAGTACATCACCCCTACCTTACGCTGGAAATTCAGCTACATACATAAACACACAGGCATACATGGATCAGTGGCTGGATTCTCTGTCAGTGTTAAATATTAATAGCCATAACAATAACAGTAGGCAGCAAATATGTTTAATAACATATGTACCCCGAGGGATGTGCGATAATACAAAGCAGGAGCCATTTGGAATCCAGCCCATGTTGATACAATGCCTGAGAAATCACCTGACCATTAAGTAAGGATTAAAACATCATGGGGTGTGCCATTATAGGAAAATAATCCATGATAGAAAGTAATCCATGATGGGTAGGCATAATGTGACCCAGTGTGAAGCAGCGTATTTTATTCCTATTATAATACAGAGAATTTATATTTTATCAGTAAATGGCTTTGTGCTTTTCAACCACTTATTAACACAGTCGCTCCCTCACCAGTCTCTTTTTCTCTCTCTCTTGAAGTCAGTAAGACAAACAAGTGCAGATTTTCATGTTACCAAGAAATCAAAATCTGAAACTTCTCTGTCCTGAAGCTTTTCCCATGGTGGAAATCTTACTGACTGCTACAAAGCGCTGACACTGGAGACTCCTTCCAGGAATGCTTAGTAAACATCTTTTTACAGAAAACGTCACTATAGCAACAATTATAGGTTTCTTTGACAAATAAACAAACAGCATATTTTAATGCACATTATTAGCTTCAGATTATGTAGACTGTCCACCATACAAGTCCCTGTTTATGGGGGACGATAATGTATTCAAATGAGCACATCAATATAAACCTATTATTTAATTTACTGCTGGCACTACTGTCAGAACTGCATCAGATTCACTCATTCATTGGCTGTCGTTGAATCATTTTCAATCACTGCATTAACGGGGCTCAAACTGTATTTTGACTTGACATGCTCTTAAAATAGAGTACATTTTACATTTATGTAAAATGACCCTGGTCTGTGTCATTCAACACCTGAGATTCCTTCAGAAAAATGCAGTTGATAACACGTAGCTTTTACTATCATGCTGTACACTGTATATTAACACTACTCTCCAAAGTTCTGCTAACATCACAATACACCAGGTTTACAATTGCCATCATTCATCATTCTGCCTATTTTCTACTTTCCTGCTTCCTCTGTTAGTCTTCTTGTTTCCTCTTTCTTCTTTTACTTCATTACATGAAAGCCACCTACAACAGTCTCATACACACATTCATTTAACCAACTCACCCAAGTGAGCAGAGCCCAGTTTAGTTGGCGTCCTTAGATTTTGCTGTATAATGTATATCTATACCATTAAATATCATATCATATCACATCATATCATATCATATCATATCATATCATATCATATCATATCATATCATATCATATCATATCATATCACACACTTACCCTAGGTTTTTTCTTCACATTAGAAAACATACTATTCTTTCACAAGGTAATCAAAGCTATATGATCCCCAGATACTTACACTAATAAGATTAACTTTTATGACCTAAACACATTAGCCAGATTACATAAGCACTTTTAAAGAACAAAGAAGCACTTATAAAGCTTAATAAGGCATCCGCACGTATATATTATGAGACCATAAAGTAAATGGCCACTGCTTAAAGGTAACCACTGAGCAGAGCCAGAGACATTATCAAGTGAAGAAACAGTTCACTGTACAGCTATTTTCAGAGAAAGTCCTAATGGCTAATGTAGGCTATGTCCGACTAGGCTTCCAGCTCTCTGCATAGGGTATAACACCCGGCTACAGCTAGGACGGGTAAAACTGGCCTGGGATTAGCACACTCACCCCTTGCTCATCCAGCTTGAGCAGTGTGTCACGGACTTTGGGAGATGTAGAGGCAAGCCTCAGACAGTGCAGGTTGAGATCAGGGAGGATGAACTCCAGAAGTCTCTTAGGAGAAATCCCTTTTGGGGTTGTGTGCCGTGCGGCAGACGGTATAGACTCTTCCAGGATGGAGCCACGAAGGGTCTTAAGCTACAGGTGCAAAAAAAACAAAAAACAAAACGAACAAAAAAAAACCCCAAGCAGACACTTAGCTCAATATGATTCATGCATTGGATACTTTAGTGGGTTCAGAATTACATTTCTAACCATCCCTATATAACCACAGAGACCGGCGAGGAAAAAAAAAAAAGAAGCGTAATAATAAGGTGTTTGAACAGCAAAAGTTGCCTGAGCTGCTTCAGTGTGCCTCAGCACAGGTTCTACACGTCACTGAAATTGGACTAAAAGGATTTTCCATAGATATTGGTGGAGGAGAGTGCTTGCTATCTAACGTGTCACCAAAAATCTCCCATTGGTGTTCAGTGGGGCTGAGATGTAGTGACTGTGAAGGACAAAGCATTCACCCTTATCAACCCGTTCAGTGAGGAATCAGTGTCTGTGAATGGGTGGAGTCATCCTAGAAAAGACCACATCCATCAGGACAGAAATATTTCATCATTGAATAATGTCAGTCAGTCAACAGAACTTTGCATTCATTTTAAGTTTTGTTTCTCTTTAAGTGAACGCTGTAAAAGAAAATAGCTGTAAGTTTATCTTGCCAGGAAAATACTGCAGAATTTACAGTAAACAACTGTAAAACCTATTTATGCTAAAGTAGGTACATCTTACATAGTTTATAGTGACACACTGTATTTGCTTAATGTAGGATAAAACTGAGCTGAAGAGTGTTACTCACGGACGCAAGCAAGGCAATTTGGTCATGCTGGGATTTGAACACATGACCCTTTTACCTGCAGCACAAAGTCGTAACCAGTGAGCCACCACAACTAGCATTACACTGATTCACCATAAACTGATTCAATACAATCTCTCAGTGGAGTTAAGTCAGTGCTGTTGAATCAGTGTAAGCAGTATTGTTGCGGTGGCTCAATGCCTAAGATGCTGACTTCAGTACAGAAGGTTGGCTCCTGGAACTGGCATGGTTGGGCAAGACCCTTACCTTTCAGCTCAACTGTATCCTGTGTCAGCCAAATGAGCTGTGCTGCCTTATGAGTTATTTTATACATACAGTGAACCCCCGCCTATCACAGGGGTTACGTTCACCCCCGCGACAGGTGAAATCCACGAAGTAGCGCCGTCACATTTATTTTATTATTTATATATATATATATATATTAAGGCTTTATAAACCATTTCCATTCTCTTATTAACCTTTTCCACACTCATATAAACACGTCCTATGCTCTTAAACACTTTCTACACTCTTAAACATACGAAATTTTAACAACATATAAAATACTACATGCGTACTTACTGCCGGTGAGGTCACTTCCTGTTTACAGCCTGTTTACTA
>JAQMCW010000017.1:5314098-5325406 GCA_030068335.1 Chrysichthys cranchii | reverse complement strand
TATGTTCTGTTGAGAATAAAATATTGGCTCATGTGATTTGAAAGTCTTTTAGTTTTCATTTTATTCAACTTTAAAGAGCGTCCCAACTTTTCTGGAATTCGGGTTGTACTGTGAAGCTGCTTTGTGACAATATCCATTGTTAAAAGCCCTTTACAAATAAAACTGAATTAAATTTAATTGAATTTGTGGTGCTAACAGTAACCCTGGCCATTACACACCACTCTGTTTTTTTATTATTTCCTATAACAGCATGTTTGGTCATGTTTTGTACACAAAACATCTTCTCTCTGGTTTTGATTGATGGACAATTCTACAGTAGGGCTGTGCAAACTTTGGCTGTTGCAGGAGACCTCTAATAGACAAAAAGCGATCCAAACCGCATCGTTTCTCTCGACTCTGCCAGGAGATTAAGGGAAGACAGATTACGCCGGACAGCAGGCAGAGGCTTAAACTGGACTCACAGAAGATTGGGAAGGTTATTAATGAACTATTTGAGCTGTACTTCCTACCCTTGGACATGAGCTGCCACACAGTCTTGCCTGACTGTCCATGTTGATGTTTTTTCCTAAGGGCAAAAGGGCATAATCTGAGACCTGGGGACCATTAAGAATTGTGCAACTTTTCTGCTGGACTCAGCTTGCCTGGCAATTTATATGTTAAAAAAATCATACATTGTACTATAATTGGTTGAGCCATTGAGAGAAATGCAGGAATGTGAACTTCATCATTGTCTACCCTTAATCTGAAGGCTAGCCTGAAGACTGGTGCTCATTTGAGCAGATCTTTTCTTAAAATAACCAGTGAACTTTGCTGAACTTCAATATGTGTAAACTGACCTAAACTCACCGCCTATGACATCACATCTAGGTTTTTCTCCTTCCTCTTCCCTTCCTTTAGAACATTTATCCTGACCCACACTCTCACATGGGCAAAATCCTGCTAACGTTGACTGCAGAGGTACGGAGGTTGCCATAATCAGTCCGAGGGAGGATTTCAGTCATCTTCCTGTTTGGTTCACACGTTAAAGCATGGACAAGGCCGGAGTGTGCACTATTTGTTCTGTCAGGATGGAACAATGGAAAAATGGGGTCAGAAGGCACTATGGTGGGTTGCCGTAGTGAGAGAAGGCTCATCTCTGGCAACTCTTGATGTATCTTTTTTTTTTCTTTTCCTACTTTACATCCCCTCCTTCCTGTAGGAGCAGCTTCCTACCCAGGAAGTGACGTCACACCTGAGATGAAAAGTATGTCATCGGCCCCTCTTTTACAAACCAAGGGAAGAACTCACACCTCTCTTGCAGTGCAAATTTGGGAGTTTCCTAATCACATGGGCTTTTCTTAAACTTTTTGTGGTATTACTCAATAGTTGTAGGCTAATTTTCAAACATAGTTTAGTGGGTGCTCAAGCCATAGTCAAGCCTGCACAAGCGCAATCTTTTAAAGAATAGACCACAGAGTTTCACAAACATCGAGAACAACACCTACTGACTACCGGTAATTATAAGATGGTGGTACCTCTTAAATGTTTGATTATCATCCATATTATAATTCAGAACAGATTCAGTCAATAACTTCTGTATTATTTCTTTCACAAAAAAACAGACCAAAACAAAACAAAAAATCCCTGGATTTTCAAGAGACATAGTGCAAAGGTATAAAGGCCTTGTACAATTTGAGATTGATCCTTGCATTATAAATGTTACTTGGTTAAAGGATTATTCTCATAGCCCTGGTAGAGTTTGATATGAAAACACTTATACTGTACATGCTAAGTATTGTTAATAAGAATTTCACAAAGTGGAGAGGTGCGCCTAATAACAGTTATAATGTAATAAAAGTGGAACGGCAGAGATTAAATCTGAGCTACAGCACAAGCAGTCCTCTAAACTTCAATAAAAATGACAAACAGGACAAGCTGGATAATATTTGATACTGTCTGTTATGGATGCATACAGAAAACCGCAGCATATTATGAAACATTTAATGCTGCCATTATCCTCTTACCTTGGAAAATGTTGCTGCTCAAATGTTCATCAGAAGACTTTAATGTGCCTCTAACTGATGTTTCAATCAGGTATCAACTTTCTTAATTCCTCAAGGGCAACAGCTTATGAAATGGAGACTGGAAATGAGTATATATATTATACAGTTTCAGACTCAGGTAATATTTAATACTTATAATAATTCGGGATGTATCGGTATCTGTATCAGTCCGATATCGTGCTCATTTACTTGTACTCATACTAATAAATATACTCTGATACTGACACCCAGTATCATCTGATACTATGTGACATAAGACTAGTGTACATTGTTGCATTACTTATTATGCAATAATAGACACGATAAGAGACCAAATATGGATGTAGGTCCTGACCTGGACTGCAAACTCTGCTGTGCGAGAATATCGTGCAGAGAGACTACAGGATCTTCCTATAATATAAGCAACCTGATAACACATCTTCAATATGACACTCGATTTGCACAAGGAGTTCACAGCTAGTGACAAACACTGGCTAAGTGAGTGAAAATAACAGCTCTACCCAGGATATTATTCTTGACGATTAGCCGCTATCAGTCATTAACAACAAGGCATTCCAACGCAGTGAAAACAAAAATGCACTTTGAGTACAGCTGTACAGAAGCTCTCTCTCTCTCTCTCTCTCTCTTGTTTTTTTTTTTTTTTTTTTTTACAAAAGAGAAACAAAAGCCACTTCAAGAATACTTGATGCAAGGTGGCTAACGTAGCTCGCTAATGCACTTCATCAACCAGCTAACACGTAGTTGTGTGCACTGTTCATGGTCACTACGTAACCTGGGGAAACATAAACAGAGGTAAATAAAATGCTCTGCGTTGCGTCCGACTGTAATACTAAAAGGGTTACTCCTTTTGGCCTAAGTATCAGTACTGGCATCAACCAGTGCCAAAGAAATATGTACCCGTACTCAGTAAATATGTTACTGGTGCATCCCTAACCATAATCTATTGACTGTTAGTCTTCTTCTGTCAGCTGTAGATAAGCATGAGAATAATTACTCCCGCATACCTGCCTATGATTTGTGGCTGCTGAAATATCTGATGCACGTTAAAAGATGAGCTGACTGGGATCTTTGGCTCTGGAGGCTCCTTACGTTATTAGAAGTCTCCTTATTCATTCAATCTGATTTCACTGGTGTCTAGGAGCAAATATCCTGATATTAATGGTCTCTCTTTTTTGATTTTCCTTTCCTGTCGTGTGATAAATGCCCTGTTAGAAACGGTACCTCCAAGCATAACTCATGCACACCCATGAGAGGATATGTAAAGTGGAGTCTTTAGAGTGCACCAAAGCAGGGACCTGAATGTTTTGGGCCAGCAGCCAAGAAATATTAGGGGATTGTTCAGCTGGGAGCCAGAAAAATAACAAGATCATGTGCGAACACGTGATGGTCAATTTACAACGTTTTCCGAAAGAGGCTGAGTAGTAGGAGGCATGCTGTCCTGTGATAAATCTTAGGAAATGGTCATCCATGTTATCAGAGAGATGATTAGAGACACCCTTTAGCACTGTAAACACTGATTGGACAGCATGAGGAAGTGTTCCTTCACTAGAATCCCGTATTGACCAGTGAGAGGCATTGATTTTGGGTAATTGTTTTTTAAAAAAGTGTGATTCTCCCTGTTCCCATCAGCCAATCCTAAGGTCCAATATTGATTGGTTTATTGCTTTCCACTACCTCTTGGAGATTAAGATTTACTGCAGTGTTTTTTGTTTCCTATGGTTTTTAGCTAAGCAGAGCCAAAATGCTGCAGGAGGAAAGAAGGTGACACCAAATATCACACTGAGTGACATTATGCAAAGCAATGAATATATTTGTCTTCTCACTATTTCTCTCTCATGCTTGCATGGCCCTTCTCTCTCTCTCTCTCTCTCTCTCTCTCTCTCTCTCACATTCTCTTTCTCTCATGCTCTCTCCATCTCTTGGATTACAGCCAGGGCTGAAAGACTGTTAAGTAATTGTCTCTGGCTGGCTCTCCCTCTTTGTCATTCATTTGATATGCCTCTTTTTTATTTTGTACTCTAAGCGGCGGCCGTCTGGCTGACTTATTGCTCTCCCATGCCCTCTGCTTCTCTTCCTCTGCAAGCTTCTGCCTGGGAGAAAAGAGGCTACATGTCCAGTTAGAGGTGACTTT
The DNA here is from genome assembly GCA_030068335.1 of Chrysichthys cranchii. Taxonomy (NCBI): domain Eukaryota; kingdom Metazoa; phylum Chordata; class Actinopteri; order Siluriformes; family Claroteidae; genus Chrysichthys; species Chrysichthys cranchii. The sequence goes on along the minus strand of JAQMCW010000017.1, from coordinate 5,321,233 downwards.
GCCGTGAATGTGCTCTTCTCTCCGGACCGTTGGCATTACTCATCATGTTTTTTTGAGCATATGTGTAAGTGGTTTGCTCTAATGGGAGCGTATGCCTGCAGGACGTATTTAAAAGCCCATACAGATGATTAGCCTAAATTGTGCCTTCTGCTTTCACTAGATACAAGGATGTCACTTACAAGCAGTCTGTAAAGATGGCTGCAGAATCCAGAGCGGGGATTTTATCAATCAAGGCCTGTAATGAGAACCTTAACACTCTTACTGAACTCATCTCAGAGCTAATTGACTGGAGATAGCACAGCAGCAATAAGGGCAGTAATTTGTTTTCTAGAGTCTCTGGTTGGTCTCCAAGGGTGAGTCAGGGATGACCACGCACACGCATGCATTTTCTCTCGGCCCCCCATGAAAAAGAACTTGGTCAAAGGCCTGAATACCTTTAGCATGTCTCACTAATATTCTCAGTCTCAGTTTACCATTAACCTTTACAAAATGCGCGCTGCATTCTATCAATTGTAGGACATGACCAAGGAGAAAGCAGCTTTGCGTGTCGCATGGCAGTAACCCAGCCATTTGGCCAGGCTCCCACAGCAGAGCGAGGTCAATCCCACCTTAGGGCTATGCCGTTTTTAACATCTGCTGATGACAGACGAAAAAAAAAAAAGAAAAGAAAAAAAACGCACCCCGGTAATTTTGCTGACCCAAAATCTGTCCTTCAGTAAAGGAACTGGACATACATCTGGTGTGGTTTAATAATTAATAAGCATGGCATGGTTTAGACATTTCTCAATTATTCATGGGAAGACTAGCCAAGTCTCCATTCAGGGAAACAGATGCAGGTTTGGTGAGCTCAGAAAACAGAGATTTAGCCTTCTCATGCTGCCATGTGAATCTCTACACTGAAATCTAAGACCAATATGGTTGTTTATACGATAAGGATAAGGATTTAGGTATGTACAATTGGGCCTGTCAGTATAAATGGTCTAATTCTTAGAAAGGCACATATTGTGCAAATACATATATGAACATTTAATATTGATTTACTGAAAATGATACATTTCCTGCACATACAGGTAAAGGTAACCCTGCTGTTTACAGGCCCCTAATTACTAAGTATTTACCTGGACATTATCTGGAAAAGTATACTATATCATTTTGCAAGTTTCACAAGTATAGTATATTATTTTGCAAGTTTGCAACTTTCATCTTCACTATTACCCTAACCCTAATGCTAACTGACTGGGGGACTGTAAAAGAAAGGGTTACTATTATTTACCTGGGAAATATATAGTACATTTTAGCATATTATTGGGTAATATCCACAGATAATAAGAAGGTAAATACAACGAAACTACAGCTGAAATACTAGTGGAGATTCTTTTGTGTTTTTTCGTATTTCAACTGCATTTTCTCCGGATTTATCTACTTATTACTTGTGGGAATTTCTTCATAATATACTAAAAATAACAATTTATTTACCAGGTAAAGACTTAATAAGCCTTTTTAGGGTAAACCAATCACAACTACAAGGTGCTTGATTAAATTAATGGATAATAATGGAGATTTTTCTTAGTACAGTGGTGCCTGCGGTTCAGGAACGCTGTGGCCTACGACCAATTTGGTTCGCGACCAAAAATGTTGTCAAAAAAAAAAAGCACTGGTTCACGTTTAAAACTTGGTCGATGAACAAATTCCTTGACCGACGCCATCCTAATGCTACGTCGTCCCAAGTTACGCACTGAGACAATGCATACGTACCGGTCTCTAGCAGCCATTAGCGGTGTTCAGACGTGCTTTCAGTTCTTTATAGCCATAAAGGCCAAACAGTTAATAAGTTTCTTTTATTATTAATCTATTTTTTATACTACAGTAATCCCCCGCTATATCGCGGTTCAGATTTTGTGCCCCCGGCTGTTCGCGGATTTTATTTAGGCCAATCGGAATGCCCTATTCATTTAACCTTAGTTGTGATTGGCTGCTTGCTACAATGCGTAAGCAACCAGCATTCACCAACATCCCAGTTCTTCGCCCGTAGCATTACTCGCATGTGATGTATCTAGGAATTCTACACAGAATTCACCTCGCGATATGCTCGCAAATATTTTCTTTATGTGTTTAATTGTGTCTAGAAAGTGTTCAAAGAGTATGGGAGGATCATTTAGGGCTTCAACTATTTTTAAAAAAGCATTTAGGTGTGGCGTCCATGTATCACAGATTTTCGTCTTTCACGGAAAGTTTCAGAATGTAACCCCTACGAAAGACGAGGGTTTACTGTATATAGTGGATTTCTTTAAAGTTTTTATGATAAAAAGCAGAACATTAACTAAGAAAAAATATTTGGTAGGCTTGTGAAAGAATGAATTGAATTTCAATGCTTTCTTGTGGGAAACATTGTTTTGGTTCGCGTACAAATAGGTTTACAGCCAGTTTCCTGGAACGGATGGTATTCATGAACCACAGGCACCACTGTATTTCTATGATTTTTATCTTCTATGTATTTACCTAATTTCATTTTAATTTATTGGGTAAATACTTAGTAATTAGGGTACGGTAAAAGGCAAGAACATACAAAAAGGGTAAATTCAACATCCTGACCTTAGGCCAGGAAGTTGAACCAGCCTACTGCGTCAGTGTTTTCTAGTGCAAAGGTTGCACAAACATAACATTTTATCCCATCGCAAAAGCATTTCACCACAGCACTGTTTCTCTCTCATTTATGACTGGGCAGCAGGTGTTGATTTATTTTCTATAAAAACAGCTCTGACAATAGTTCCAGGTAATCACACGGTTATATTACCGCTCTCATATGAATATGTTATTGTTTTTATAGTATCAAATTACACAGGGAGTTATATGGCAAATGTCCCACTTAAACAGATTTACAAAAACATCACTGATATAGTAAGGATTTTTTTTTTCATTTTGTGAACATTTTTGGAAGGAGTCTCCAGTATCAGCACTTTGTTTTTCAGCCAAGGATGTCTTCAGCACAGAAGGCTAAGCTGCTTCTCAGTAGCATACCTACTTGCATTTGTATCTTGTTATCTTCAAGCGAGGGAAAACACACATAGCCTGGGGACAGAAAGCTCACAGCTGCTAGAACGTAACTTGTCTCGTAGACGTTCCACAACATTAAGCATAACTATAAATAGAGGTGTCTTTTTTTTTTTTTTTTTTAGATGATGTGTCATTTTTTAAAACGTAAAAAGTGTTACCGCTGGAAAATTGGTGTGGTGTAAAATGAACAAAACGTTCTGGTATTGGAAAATGATCAGCTTCATCGTTATGTCAGTTAAAATGGGCCTTATCTGTATTTTAAGTCCAATGCATCAAGTCACATTAAAACATGTCAAACCCACAAATTAAGACTGAGGTGGAAGTTAAGAAACACATACTTCTCACGGGTAATGCAGAGTTCCTCATAATATAGTTTCAAATTCCACAACCCACAAAGTGAACAGTGTGTACTTACAACACCCAAAGATATGCTTCTTAAAACATGTATGTTACATGTTACACTTAAAACCAGTGTTACCAACCAAAAAGAGTTAATCCATCCGTCCTCCCATCCATATATCTATCCATCTATTTATCCATTCATCCACCCACCTATCGATCTGTGTATTTCTAAACCTATTCATTGAGAAAAGCCTAGATCAGCCTGGGACCTCTTTTGATTGCCAACACATATGCATTAGTCACAGCAGGAAAATATATAGTATCATTTATTTTTAGAAGCCATTAGAGCTTTTTCATCCTGAACTTACCACCCACAGAATCCAAAGCAGTTACACTGTGTTAAAAAACACGGTGTTGTTATATAAACAGCACGTATCATATAAACGGCACTTTTTTTATTAGTTTTTTTTTTTAAAAAAAACTGGTATTCAGGTTCAAGTGAGCATTAGGCATAGAGGTTTTTGAACCCTTGAGCAAGCCTATTCAATTCAAGTGACTAATAAATTAGCCTTAAAACTATAATAATAATAATAATAATAATAATAATAATAATAATAAAAATAAAAATAATAATAATAACAACAATTAAAGCAACTTTTATAGTGTTTGAGCACGATCTTCACCACCATCAACGATCACTTCACTTGTGAACAGTCACTTGCTCAGTAAGCAAACGGACATGCAAAAAAAATTAAAAATCCCATTCTGTGTTTGGGGCAGAAAGATAGATTTTCGTAAAAGTAGCTGTATGCACTTGCACATGTCTCTCTGAGTTTATGGTTGTTTGTCTTGCTTGTAGAGGAGTGCCTTGTTGTCATTCTTGTGATCTCACTATCAAGGCTACGCTTTCACTTTAAGAGAGTATCACTAGGCAGAGAAGCGAATGATGATGCTGGAGTCGTGTCAGTCTAGCAGCCCTATGAGGCCACACGGCGTTGGCTATTAGCTCGGCTTTCCTCTTAAATGCGTGTTATCTCGTTAAATCAGGTGAGAACTGATTCTCAGTTAAAAATAATACAGTTCAAGGGCAGTGAGTGTGATGAGACCTTTGTGTCTGGATGAGTTTCTCTGACTTCCTCCTGTGTCTGAATGTGGCTTTGCGTTTCCTCTTTGTACGTGTGCATGCGTGTGCAAGTTCCTGTGCAACTGCACTGTGTCTGTGCATGTGTGCTAGACCCCTGCAGACTTGTGGCCCATTGCCCATAGGGGCAGGAAGAACAGCTGTCCTACTGACAAGAGAGGGAAAGAGAGCGAGACTGGGATCACTGGGACCATTATGTTTGGCCACACTGTGCACTGTGTCTCTGATAACGTGTCTCTGCAGCTGGGGTTTACAGAGAGACGCCATCTGAACTACTCCTCTCTCGTCTTCGTCATCTACTTTTACACACATCAAGAGATGTGACCTCCTTAATTTCCTTTTTCAACAGCCACACCACTATTGTATTCAACCGTACACCTACTGGCATTGTCAAACAATGCACCCACACAAGTAGAAATAAAAAGAAACCCACCCACTCACTCATACACACACACACACACACACACACACTCACGCACACTCATGCTCATGAAGGCCAATGGACTGCTGACTCTCAGCATGATACTGTCCACAGCAAAGACCTGAAGCTGCGCAATGGAAGCCAGACAGAAAAATAAATTACAGAAGTACCACCAGGTTCTCACTCTTCCTTCTCAGCTTTATAAGTACTCATTTAGATAACCGAGGGTGCATGCCCTGAAATATCACAACTTTAGTAACCACTGAGACTCAATTATGCAGGAGAGATATGGGTCCAAATATATGGTACCTGTCACCTGTAGGCAGTACAATGCCTTACTGCACACAGGCATATATACACAAAATATAGTATTTTATATTAGAAAATACCTTTTGTAAGGGGGGGGTTGAACTCAATAGGGCCACTTCAGAAGATAAGGTTAATGTTATTGTTGATAGCTAACACTTATGCTGCTGTCTCTCAGAATCCACACTGATAATCTGACCAAAATGAGGAAGAGGTAATTGTATAGCCAAATATACTCTGTTTTTGCCTTCTAATAAATTTGCGTGCGTGCTGATAAGAGTTTTACACTACACAATCATAGGCGTTGCCTGCTTACTAGCTAGCATACAAACTCACATCCAGATCTCAAGCTAGCATACAAAATCACATTGTAGTTACTAACTAGCATACAAACTCACATCCAGTTTCCCAGCTAGTATAAAAAACCCTAATATCCTGCTTACTAGCTAGTATATATACCGGTATTCATATGCAGCTTTCTAACTAGCATCCAAAGTCACATCCTACTTGCTAGCTAGCATACAAATTCCCATCCAGTTCTCTTGCTAGCATACAAACTAATATCCATCTCCCATGCTAGTAAAGAAACCCATAGCTCACTAGCTAACAAAGAATACTCATTCACGTTATAATCCATTAAAGTCTAAGCATTTATTAAGCATCCAACAGTTATGGTTGGATGGCTAAGCCTCTATTGGTTTATTTATGATTCCACATAATTAGAAAGTGCTGAACAGAAGATGCTAGCTTTCAGATGTCGTTAGTGTGAGTGCCCTCACTAAAGTCCCTCAGAAACAAGGGTAGCATCTGAGTATTTCAAACACGTGTCAGAAATAGTGCCCATCCCCAAGCTTGTATATCCTTCCTATCGTGTAATTCAGATGGTTTTACTCTTTTCACTTCCTTAAATGTGTCTGCACCTGGCAGTCTGCATATAACAATGGCTGCCATGTGGAAAATTCACCACCGTTTTCTGACCACTCCTGACGCCCCGCTTAGCGAAAGCTTTAAATAAAGCAGCTGCTCTTTATCCACAGAGATGTATTGATTCATTGATCCATCGTGACGCAAACAGATGGTGAACAAGTGATAAACAAAGAAATTTGTAAAAAGAAAAAAAAAGTAATTTGCATTTTGGCTTTGTGTTGAGTTCCAATAATCATAGCTCAATCATGGGTCCTGATGAAAACAGGTTTAGGAGTGATTTTATGAGAACTTATTTGTTACTGGTTGTTTTAAGCTGCCACTGCATGCAGTGATGCCAGAGGAGTTGAAGAGTCTGATGAATAGACTGCTTCATATACGAACACTGATGCATGCTTTTTCTATCGGAGCCATTTTACTGCCACTGCAGCCAGCTAGCATATTTCTCTCATGACACACACTGGCTACTGGAAACAATGAATGATAGCATGCAACAATGAAATATGGCCATTGTTAAACACTGACAGCAAAAGATTTATAGCAAGTCGAGCAGATTCCTCTGATTCTATAGTAAACACAATAGGAAGGAACATGTTACTGGAAACTATGAATGACAGGATAAAGAATTAAGCCAGAAAATATTCATAATGAAAGTATATTGTTTTAGTTCAGTTGTGAATACTGTGGAAGGCCATAATAATTCTGTTTCCACTTTGGTCTTGGGAATTGAAATGTATAAGATACCCCACTGATACTGATACCCCGGTGACTTCGCTCACTGAGTGCAAGGGGAAAAAAATAAAATGCAGTATTTATGAAATATGTTTGTTAATTACCAATTTTATTTTTCAACAAATAGTGGTTATACTGTACGTAATTTCCGTTTCAAACGCGAAAAGAATTTTATATATTTAGATCAAAGTTTTCTTAAATAATTACTTACCAAA
>JAQMCW010000017.1:5102893-5114125 GCA_030068335.1 Chrysichthys cranchii | reverse complement strand
TGATTTGAAAGTCTTTTAGTTTTCATTTTATTCAACTTTAAAGAACGTCCCAACTTTTCTGGAATTCGGGTTGTAGATTTACAGTAACAGTGTAAGGGTAAACTGTAGTGAAAATACAGGCCTAATCAAAACATATATAGGTTACCATGGTTACATCCAAAATGGCCTTGAATATAATTCCTAAATAAATATACCCTTTGTCAGCCAATCAGAAACCCATTCATCCATTCATCCATTATCGATACTGCTTAGGATGTGTCAGGATCTCAAATTCAAACCCCGAACCTTCGTGCTGTGAGGTGTCAGTGCTAACCACAGCACCACTGTGACGCCCCAATCAGGAGATAATTAGTTGGCAAAAAAATCCAATCTGGTAATTATATTTGAAGATGAAGGTACACATGATTAAAGACAAAAGAATATATATATAGAGAGAGCGTAGTGAAAGACATGAGACAGAGGGAAAAGAAGAGAGGGAGGAGAGAAGGAAAGAATGCCTGGGTTTTAAAATATTACATTTTTCTCTAAAGGAACAGTATTCTGCAGGGACAAGAGGGAGGGAAAGAGAAAGTGCTGTGAAGTGAGAGGTGTTGGAGCAATTCTCAGTAGGATTATATTTATGGAATAAAACACAAAAAGACTGAGTATTTTTCTTTCTTAAGTCCACATATGCCTAGTTAGTAGGAAGTAAAAAAAATATTGAGAATACTTACTATTTATCAAAAACAGAAGACCAGAACACTGCTGTATTGTCAAAATGAATGTTGCACCAAATATTGAAAGGTTCGGTTCAACAGTGTGGCAAACAATTCAAAACTCAAACTTCAATACTTTTTATTTTTTCTTTATTCAGAAACTCTTAAGAATTATTAATTAATTGAAGCAAAATTAATAGAAGATGTTGTGTAGCCACCAGACTGAGGAGTATACTGTGTCTATGGGTACAATCATGTGCCAATCATGTGGCAGCAGTGCAATGCATAAAATCATCCAGATACATGTCAAGTGCTTGAGTTAATGTTCACTTCAAACATCAGAATGAAGAAAGAATGTGAAAGAATGAAGAATGTGACTTTTATCATGGCATGGGATGTTGGTACCAGAAGGGCAGGCTGGAGTATTTCAGAAACTGCTAATCTCTTGGGATGTTCACACAAAACAGTCTCCAGAGATTATACAGAATAGTGCAAAAAAAAAAAAAACAACCCGACAACAACAACCAAACAAACAAAGAAAAACAACAAATAGCATTGCATTCTGTGAATGGAAACACCTTGTTGATAAATGAGGTCAGAGAAGAATGGCCATGTTAATTCAAACTCCCAGGAAGGATATCGTAACTCATATAATCACTCTTTGCAACCATGGTGAGCAGAAAAGCATCACAACATGCACAGAACATTGACCCTCAAGGTAGATGTGCTACAACAACAGAAAAGCGCACTAGGTTCCACTACTGTTAGCCACAAACAGGAAGCTGAGACTATCACGAGCACAAGCTCATTGAAAACAGACAGTTAAAGATCAGAAAAAAAATAATCACCTGGTCTTTTTCCACTCTTCAACTGTCCAGTCTTGGTGAGTCTGTCCCCATGACTCCTACTCTTGGCTGACAGGAGTAGTACCTGATGTGGTCTTCTGAGTCATTCTTCAGTCTGCTCGCTTTCCTCTGATCGCTCTCACCAACAGAGTGTTCCAACCTGCAGATGTCCTTAAGCTGAACTGAAGCTCTTTACCTGTATCTGCATGATGTTTTTTTTTTTTTTTAAATGCATTGTGCTCCTGCCATATCATTGGCTGATTAGATAACTGCAAGAAGTAGTAAAGGTGTTCCTAATAAAATGGATGCCGAGCGTATACATCAACATGTACAGCTATCGACTGGTCAACTGTCCAGCATGCTGTAGAAATTTGAGAATTTGTTGCTTGTTTGGGAGAGCAGTCGTCAGTCAAACAGGGTTCAGTGACCCCACGCCTACACATATCACAGTGTGGCACGGTCCTTCATTCAGAGCAAATATATTACTAGTTTCTCCAAATGAATCCTGTTCCCCCACAGTGCAGGGCAGATTGAATTTCATTGCCCGAGGTACCAATATTAACACACACACACACACACACACACACACACACACACACACACACATATTTGACTCGTCCTTTTTCTTTCATCCATCACAACATTTGTACTTTTGCCCCCTTTGCCTTGCGTTCTTTCTCTTTTTCTCTTTTTGCCTCTGCCACGTCTTGCTCCTGAGACAGTGAAGTAAGAGATAGAGAAAGAAAAAGGGATGCCACGAGAGAACGATAAAGCCATCGCCCACCTTCTCATAATTAACTGAGTTTCAGTAACTAGCCTTTGGGCTTGCCGTTGCCATGGCTACCTCTCGTCCACAAGTTCCCTTCACCGAGTCGGTGACAGTGCACACGCTTGGATGCTCTCCACATCGCCCTGTCGCGTTCGTTTGATTTCAGCTTTCCCTCATTCTGCCACTCTGTCTCTCTTTCTGTTTCCGTCTTTGGTTCATCGTTTCTCTTTTTCTCTTTCACTCATGCTGTCATGCTCTCACTTACACACACATTCGCAGCCAATATACACACGAGATAGCTACTCTAATCAGCGGATTCGGCTATTTCACGCCCACCCGTTGACGACACAGGTGTTAAATTGCCCAGACAGTCATGTAATCTGTATAGAAAAGCACTGGAGGTACAATGGTGATCTCAGTTAATTTCGAATGTCTCCTTTCCCACTGACATGCTGCCATGTCTCATGGTGACATTTTTAAGAATGAGCCCACGGTTTTACCAGTCTGAGAGCCAAACTCTTTTGTTATTAAATGTGGACATGGTGTAAAAAATTCAAATAACCATAAAGCATGCCTCTTATTTGATCTCTGCCTCTTATTTGACCTCTAATTGATTTTTTTTTTCCACAGCCAAATCCTTTTGCGTTCATATTTAAACACATTTCCATAGAAGACAACAACTAGATGCGTGATTTGACACCTTGGACTCATTCAGTATCTACCCACAGCACTAAGACCATCATAGAGTCACCCACTGACAGGACTGGAACCTGATGTGGTTCCCTGCCGTTGAAGCCTATCTGCCTCAAGGGTTGACATAGGCTATATCCTGAGATGCTTTTCTGATCACCATGGCTATATAGAGTGGTTATTTGAGTTACTGTAGCCTTCCTGTCAGCTCAAACCATCTGGCCATTGTGCTCTGACTTCTCTCATCACGCCCATAGAACTGCCACTAATTGGATGGGATATTTTTTCTGTTGTGTGGGAAAATCCCTGGAGATCAGCAATTTCTGAACTACTCAAATAAGTCCATCTGGCACCAACATCCCATGCTACAATCAAAGTCACTGTGATCACCCCCCCCACACACACACTCATTCTGATGTCTATGTGTTCTTGCTTTTATGTTGTAAATTTGGACTGTGTAGTTGCTCAAAAGAAACGCAACGCCATGGTCGCAGCATTTTAATTGACCTAAATTTGTTTATAATAGCACTCATTTTCAAAACCAAACTCAAAGAAGAAGACCACAGAGTTTTGACATGTCTAGCATGAAGGAACCATCTGGCTCTTGTGAAACAGTCAGTGGCTCTGAAAAACAACGTAAGCACAACGGGTTTCCATGGCTAAAGCTGGATGTATGGTTTTCAACCGGGTTCTTCCATTACAGACGAGAAAAGGCACATTGTAAAGGAATTCTGAGTTTATGACGTGAGATTGGTGGTTTTAGAACATATAATGTGGCAATTTAGCACCATTGTGCCCAAAGACCCAAGGATAAGGTTATGGTATGAATTATTTGAGAAATCTCAGAGTGTGACTGCTGCTACAATTGGAAAAAAAAAAAATCAAATAAAAACATGAGCACAAAATATATACTTATAAATATAAGCCAATATATGCTTATTGCCTCAAGCTACTTTGAAGAATGTTCAGGTTGAAACCACCTCATTTTCTGCATGAGCCCATTATTCACTAATTGATGAAGAATGAAAAACTAGCAAGTCTACTGTGAGAGGATCTTGATCATCTAATCTAATACGGAGGGCACACATTAGCACGGATTGCTATTATAGAATTTGGCCAAGGTTTTATTGGGATCATCTCGTCCATTTCAGCACGTAATAATCTCAAAAGGCCGCTGTTTAGACGAGACTACCACATGGTGTCAACTGACTGTAATGTAAAATGTAAAATGCATTTCCCAAAATGATTCGCATTTTACTGTTTGGCAGGCTGACAGACAAGTGTGGGTTTGGAGAGCATTACCTGACTCAGCCTATGATATGTGATGGTTGGAGAGGAATTAATGATCTAGGGCTCTGCCTGTGGACCGATATCTTGGTGGGCAGAGGCTCAAGGTTAAACAAATGCTAACCTTGACTCTACCCACACATAAACTATTCATAATCAGAACATATGCTCATAATGTGGGCCCCATTTTGGCATCTAATGAATCATTAATCCTTGAAGAAAATGCTAAAAGATTTGACACAATCAGTCAAAAAACCCCAGAAAGATGTGCAAAATATGGACTAGTGTATAGCAGAGTTCAAGAAAGAAGACAATTATACCATCCATCGCTTAGCCAAGTGTTAATTAGCCTGCTCTTAATGATAATTAGCTAGCCGGATAGCTTGCTTATGATTAGGCTAGTATGGATGCACATGATTGTAACTAGTCCAATCTAATGAATTAAATGAATACTTCTATTAATAAAATGATTGTAAATATATGTCTCTGAATCTGAATTTGTAATTAAGCAATGCAAAAAAAAAAAAAAGCTAAATATCATATGATCACTCCAACGCTATGGAGTGACAGAGTTAACCAAGGCAAAACATCTACAGTATACGCATGAAATGTTGTACCAGAGGGGCTGCTTAAGAGTTATTTACCTGTTGGTACCTGAGGTCCTAGATTTCTACACCGAAGCTAAGCCAATTGTGCATTGCCAAAGCGGATCGTGTACAAGCGCTATGGGGGTTAGAGCTCAGCTGCGTAGCTCACGGCTGCACTCCAGGTGCTCATCTTTGCTCTTTGAACCAGCTATATAAAATACAATTATCACATAAGCCAGCCAAGAGGTCCTTGTACAGTCTGAGGGCTAAAGGGCAGGAGCTCAAGGCCTCCCTTGGGTTTATATATCTGTGCACATGACTGTCTGGGACTGTTTTTTTGTGCTTCAGAGTATGCCCTTTAATTCTAAAGGTGTAACATCCAATATATTTTTGACACATTTAGTACTTCTTCTCTTTGCACGGAACAAATCTTATACTAATTAGCAATAAGTAGCAAAATCCCAGTATGTGTTACAGCCTAGAAGTGGTTGCTGTTTGAATTTTTGAATCTGGTTCCTTATAAGATTTCTTCTTTATTCCATCTCAGAAAGCTGTTACTTGGCGCTGCTGTGTCTAACTGCTCCTTAGGGATCTAGACCTGGATTTCTACAAATCTGCTTTGTGGGTCACTGAATGTCAGTTATAGACAATGAACATTATAGCCATGTGGCACAGAGGTGTGGTGTTTAGCACTGTCACCTCACAGCAAGAAGGTCCGGGGTCCGATCCCCGGGGTTGGACTGGGCACCTTTCTGTGTGGAGTTTGCATGTTCTCCCTGTGCCCGTGTGGGTTTCTCCTGGTACTCTGGTTTCCTCCCACAGTCCAAAGACATACACAGAGGGATTAGGCTAACTGGTTACTCAATATTGCTGTAGGTGTGAGTGTGAGTGTGAATGGTTGTCTGTCTCCGTGTTTTGGCCCTGCAGTGGATTGGAGACCTGCCCAGGGTGTACCCCGCCTCTTGCCCAAAGTCAGCTGGGATTGGCTGTAGCTTCCCCCCGTGACCCTGAACAGGATTAAGGGACAGCAGATGAGTGACTGAGTGAGTGAGTGGGACATTATAGCCAATGTCTATGAAAACAAAATTGAACTGAATTGGTGTCAAAACATAACACTACAACATCCAATGGCATTTTAAACAATTTGGTCTAGTTTGGTTTATAGTTTGTGGCACAGAATAAGGTTCCTACAGAAGTGATGAAGGAACTCGAGCCCTGATTTCTAACTCGTTGGATGATTTACACCTAATTGCCCAGTATCATCTTTAAATTGAAATATGTTCTTGTGGCTGAATGTGTGTAAAATTTTTCAAAACTTTTTTTAGACCTTAAAAGAAATAGACAATATCAGTCCATCCCTTTTTATATTCAGAATGCTCAACAATGCTGCAGTAATCAGATGAACAGTAGTGTATTAATAAATTATTCAGCCAGAACAGGTGCTTTGACTTTATCTTATTTAATTGGCAGATAATTTTGCTTCTTTCTAGACTTTCCTAAAATTAGATTAAAATGTCTCAGCAAAAATACACCAATCAACCATAACATTAAAACAACTGGAAGGAGATATGAATTGCATTGATTATCTTGTTACAAAGGGACCTATCAATGGGTGAGATATATTAAGTGGCAAGTAAGAGGCAGTCTGTTCTCAGAGTTGATAAGCTGACAGCAGGAAACATGGGTAAGTGACTATGAGTGACTTTGACATGGGCCAAATTGTGATTGCTAGACAACTGGGTCAGAGCATCTCCAAAATGGCAGGTTTTCTGGGGTGTTTCCACTATGCAGTGATTAGTACCTACCAAAAGTTGTTCATGGAAAGAACCAGTGAACCGGTGACAAGGTCATGGGCACCCAAGCCTCTTTGATGTGCATGGGGAGTAAAGCTTAGCCCATAGCACAAACTGCTGAACAAATTAATGCTGGCTATGATAGAAAGATGTCACAGTGCATTGCAGCTTGTTTTTGTTAGGGCTGTATAGCCGCAGACTGGTCAGAGTTACCATGCTGACCCCTGTATCCCACCAAAAGCGTCTTCAGTGGGCATGTAAACATCATCATTGGAGCACTAGCAGAGGCAGCGTGATGCCTGGGGAAATTTTGGGTCCTAGCATTCATATGGATGCTATTTTGACACAAGCACCTACCTAAATATTGTTGTAGATAAAGTACACCCCTTCATGGCATCGGTATTCCCTGATGGCAGTGGTCTCTTTCAGGAGGGCAACGCACCCCTGGCACACTGCCAAAAAATGGTCCAGGAATGGTTTGAGGACCATGACAAAGAGTTCAAGGTGTTGACTTGGCCTCTAGATTCCCTAGCTTTCAATCCTGATCTGTGGGATGTGCTGGACAAATAAGTCTGATCCATGGAGGCACCACCTCGCAACGTATAGGATTTAAAGGATCTGCTGCTAATGTCTTGGTGACGGATACCACAGCACACCTTTCAGAGGTCTTGTGGAGTCCATGCCTCGATGGGTCAGAGCTGTTTTGGCAGCGGTATATACAATATTAGGCAGGTGGTTTTAATGTTCTGGCTGATCAGTGTATTCCAACTTGAAATGAGTATAAAATGTCTAAAAATATGTTTAATAATCTTATGGAAATGCTAGATGGATTGGACTATTGAGGGTATTTTCACTTGCTAACGTTATTTTTTGCAGTAATATTACAATTTTTACAACGGCTAAAACACTTTTTTCTTGATATCCTTCTAAAACACCACAAACACACAATAATGCCATACACACTCATTGTTTATCATTTATTTATGAGCATTCAGGGAAAAAGGAACTCAAACATGGCTAAAGTGTGTATATATTGCTTGTGGAGCAGGTCAAAAGACTACATTCACATGACATACTTGAACATCCCAGACAAGACAGAGTAGGAGGAACCCCCTGCTGGGGCAAATCTATCCTGTGCTTGGAGTGGCAGTGTGGTTTGTTTTTCTCTTCCTTGGCCGCACGCTCTCCCCTGTTCTCGCTGTGTCCCTATCGCCTTTGGTTCACTGTTTTCCATTTCACCAGCCATACCTTGGGAGCTCACTTGAGTTCTTATTTTTAAATATGCATTCAATCTGCTGTACTTCAGAAATAAGTGTTAACAATTAAGCTTTACAGCCCTTGATTCATGACAACTGTGTTATTTCAATTCACTGGTACAGGGCTTTTAACATTGGCACTGTCGCAAAGCAGCTTTACAGAAATCCGGATATAGTCGCTTTAGATCCCCAAGAGGCAAAGCAGTAAGGAAAAACTCTCTGAGGAAGAAAACCTGAGAGGAGCAAGTCCCCTTAGAGGCAACTTCTTCTCTTGGAGACACCAAATAGTTATAATGAGATTATAAATCATTCCACAGGTGTACAGGTGTAGAAGAATAAAAACAAACAGTACTTAACCCTATAGCACCCCAGGGGTCATATTTGACCCTAACTTTTATTTAATTCTTATATTCAACCCACTCACTGGTTGATGGACATCCCGGGAAGTCTCATAAGGACCGTTTCATAACGTGCAGTAGGAAAGGGTTAATAATAAATAAATAAAACCCCCACCTATTTTGTGTTCACTGAGATTGTATCATTTTTAGCCAATGGAAATATTTTTCCTATTATAAGGTGGTCTGGGTCTTCCAGGGTTAAGGCACTCAATGATTACAGTCTCTTTTGTAAAATATAAATCTATAATATCCAGGTGAAATTATCCATTGAGGAAAAGGTAGACTTGGGATTAATTGTTCTTTCAGAACAATTCTTTTGGGTAGCCATGTGGGACTATGCACAACAGCAGAAGGTGAGTCAAAAGTACAGAACAACTTCTCCAAGCAGAAGTAGAGCAACTGGATGAATCAGGCAGGTCCTGGGGGCAAAAGGAGCCACAGTAGTAGAAGTGTGTCAGGAATAGGCATCACATCAGGCATCACGATTGTGCATACAGCCCAACACACACACACACACACACACACACACAGAGAGAGAGAGAGAGAGAGAGAGAGAGAGAGAGAGAGAGAGAGAGAGAGAACAAATTATTATGTATACCCTTATTCTACAGTGGTTTAAAATGGTGTACATTTGAGTTTCACAGTAGTGACCAGAGTGTTGAGTACCTAATTGTAGTGGTTTCAACATTAAAATGTAAAGATAGACATCCTTAGTAATGAGATCTGCAATTTATGTCCAAGTTTCACCCTTGCTTCAGTGCGTAATTTTGAAGCAAGGGTGAAACTTGGACATACAGAGGGTACTACAGACTTCTGTCCATGAACTGCTGCTGTAATCATGAAAACTGTCCTGTGCTCATCCCAGGACTCTGATTCACAATGAACATCCTTTTACATTACATTACTGTCATTCGGCAGACGCCCTTATCCAGAGCGACTTACATTTTTTATCTAATTTATACAACTGAGCTTAAGGGCCTTGCTCAAGGGCCCAACAGGGGCAACTTAGCAGTGCTTGGATTTGAACTCCTGACCTTCCGATCAGTATCCCAATGTCTTAACCTGCTGAGCTACCCCCTCCCTTTTAACACATTCAGAATTGTTTGTCCTCGTAGTATAGGCTACAACTGTAAAAGAGATTTGTATAATGACTTATAATCTCACTATCCAGCATTATCCAGAAGAGGATGGGTTACCTCTTGTGTCTGGTCCCTCTCACAGGTTCTTTCTCATGTCTCCCTTTACTGGCACTTCTGGCTTGTTCATTAGAGGTCTAAAAAAACCCGTAATACCCTTGATTTCCGGAAGAAATGTTGAACGGCCCACCGTCTGGATACTAGTCTACCTGCAGGTCCTCTGAGAATTTTCATAACAATGGTAGGCATATCAGATTTGGGAGTTGGGACTGCGTTTGGGCCTGTGGCAGTGGTTCTGTTTTTTTCCCCTCAAAGTACTGGCACTGTGCATGAGCCACTATCTCTCTCCCTCTCCCTCTCTTACACACATACTCTTCCATATGGGTTTATTCAAGCATGCATGACTACAGCTTCAAATTACCATACACACCGTTATCATTCGCTCACAGAAATAGTCAAAGCAAAGAGCAGAGCCAGTTATTATGGAGGGAAGAGCAGAGCCGGTTATTATGGAAGGAAGGGATGCAATGTGGAGTTAGTATAACATTTCTCCCAGTTGTGGTTCTGGTATAGTCTACAGCTGCCTAGAAATTACGTGAGAGTCAATACCTATTAGCCAGATGATTACTGTACACGTCAAAGGAGCTAAGGGCAGACGAGGCCTGAGGGCTAGCAGATAGCAGATGGAGGTCATATTTCCGGTAAATTAAGTGAGAGGTCACAGCATTGCTTTTTGTCTAGGCGCCTCTATCCTCTAACTCCACCTCTATCCCCATACCAGCATCACCACCACCATCTAAAAATGCCATGCCTCCAATAACCATTCTGAAATCCAATCTGCTTTACACCGTGTGAATTTTAGCCAATAGACACGAAGCGAAATTCGCTTAGAGGAGCCCCTGATGTTGTGTTTACATTTCACAAGTATTATTGATGGTTCTTCATCTTGTTATCGACTTATTCCCAGACCCATAATCCATCAGAAAAGCAACGCAGATCTTGCTGCAAAGTACCTGCTTCAGCAGCAATGCCAGAAGAAAACTGCAAACCCATATGCAATGACTATTCTTGCGTTTTTGGAACTTTTTTTTTTTGAGGCTATGCATTGCGATACTTGAATTCTTGCGGAAATGCTATACCAGCGTATCATGGGCTGCTGCTCTGTTAATAAGAGGAGGCAAAATCAGGCAAGGCGACATTAAGAAAGGAGAGAAGAAGCAAAGTAATTGACGCGAAGCATTGCAAACCGATTTTTCTCTCCCTTCTTGCCTGGCTCCATAGGTGACTCATGCGAATTCTTATAAATACGGCTAGCCATGCAGAGAGCAGAAGCAGCTGAACCCTGAGGCAAGTCTCAAGAGGACTCTCACACCTCTTCCTGTGGGAGGGAAAGAGTCATAATTAGGCTCAGGCATCAAACGGAGGGCAATGACGCTCCCAGTAATAGATTCTGTCAGGAAAGCTCGTCTCCCTGTGTCTCCTTCTCTCAGCGAGTCGCTCGCTTCCTCGTTGACCCCGAGAGGGCCTTATGCAGATCAGCTGTCAGCATGGGGGCGTTTTGGCTCTTGGTATTGGAGCAAGAATAATCGCACTCCTGTGCGAGTGCATATGCCGACTGTGAAGATGGACCATGTGGCAGAGAGCAAGTGGAACCAGAAAGTCCCAGGGCATCATTTATATATCTACATAAAATGGACATTGTGTGTGCGTGTGTGTGTGTGTGTGTGTGTGTGTGTGTGTGTGTGTGTGTGTGTGTGTGTGTGTGTGTGTGTGTGT
>JAQMCW010000017.1:5039671-5050457 GCA_030068335.1 Chrysichthys cranchii | reverse complement strand
AGTGGCCATCAGTACTTTAGGAAATGAATGGTCATGAAAATAAAGAAAACACATTGAATGAGAAAGTGTGTCCAAACATCTGGCCTGTACTGTATATATAAAATGACCACTATTTGTTGAAAAATAAAATGGATAATTAACAAACTTATTTTATAAATACTGCATTTTCCCCCCTTGCACTCAGTGAGCGAAGCCACTGGGCAATCAGCTAGTTATTAATACTATTATTATTATTGTTTTTGTTGTTTTTATTGTTACTGTTATTATTGTTGTTTTTATCTATCTATCTATCAGCTTATCAATCTTTTTGACTTTTATTGCTTTAGTTACTAGTTACTTAATTTTTTTCACAGCCAAGGCCAACTGAATTTCAACTGATGCCACAAATATATTTCCTACAGGAAGTTCTTAATCTAAAGCCCAATGCCTATTAAGAACTTAAATATACAGCATATATTAAGTGCAGTTTTAATACAATTAAAATATTTTAATATACCTAAAGGAAGCAGTGCAGTTAACATACGGTATGTTGATCAGGCGATCATGCTGCGGGTAGAAAATTCGAGAATCAAAAAAATAAATGAATAATTATGACAACTGACACACCTGCACGTCTGAGTTTCTTAATATTAAAAAGTCGGATTAAACTGAAGTCGACCGGCAGTGCGATCATAAATGTGTCCACGTTTTAGGAGATTTTTGGCTACGAAAGACTCAAAATGTTTTTTTTTTTATGATTTCTTAAAATTAAAATTAGTTTGATACTATTATAATGTTAAGAGTGCTAATATTTATGCGCCTCTCTTATTGTATATTTTGGCCGGAGGATTTGTTTCATTCAGAGATCCAGTAAAAGCTCTACAGCGAGCCACATAAGTGAGCTTTCCTTTAATACCCAGGTTCCAGCATGAACCAATTTAGAAAGCTAAGAGCTCTTAATCATCCAAAAATCCTTTAAATTTTGACTCTTAAAAAGGAACTGAAATCCAAGTTATTTAATGCAAATCAAATAGATTTTAAGCTACATTTTATACAGATTTGCAACCTGAAACTACAATAAACTGGTATAAATGTCCCTAAACCATTTAATCATTTACCACAATGACAGAAAGAATTAAATGTTTGAGAGGATCTGTACAGATATTATATTACAATAAATAAGAGTCAAACAAGGAGTCAAATAAGAGACTACAGGATATTTACGAATAGTGAAGTGATCTATATTTGATGTTAAAGATTTAACAGTGTTTTCAATGGGGAGGGGAGGAAGGGGTATCCTCAAGTTGCCTTCAAACAGTGAATTTGCGTTGAGTTTCATAATGCTCTTTACTTATAAAAACGACCTCATTATCAGAAGATAGAACACCAATTGTTATAAAAAAATGTAAAATAGTAAAACATGCAATTCAGAACTAAAAACATAAGATACATAAAAAGGACTCGAAACACCAACAAGAGAAACCGAAGACAATAAAACCATCATTACAACGAAACAAATAAACGCTTTGTGATCCGAGCCATGAATATTTCCATGATTTCTGCAAATACTATTTTGTTTTTCTTTTTTCTTTTTAGTGCAGTGTGCAGGACTTGTAGGAGCAAAGAATAAGATGTTCCTTAAGGAAAAAAAAAACAACGTACATCACTAAAAGCGGACGCGCACGGAAAAAAAAAACCACACAGATCCCGAATAAAGCAAGCAGGAAGCCGTAGGCAATTCTTAAAAGGACGCCTCAGAATAACGCGTAATAAATATCAAAGACGTGAGCCACTGTTTCTTTTAAAGCTTGAAACACGTCGTTGATTTCAACCTTGTGCGACATCATCATAGTAGAAACTTAGAATGATTTAATCAAATAAAAAAAAAAAAACAAATGAACATGTTAAAGTGTATTATCAGTGTGTTCATCAGTCACGATTTTAAAAAGCGCCCTTCGATGCGGCGGACTCGAACTTGTTTGGCATCGTCACATTTAAAAACACTGAAAATCAGAAGATCTGTCAAATGCGTCAGAAGAGCAATTCAAACTCGAGCCAGGTTTTGTTCACATTATTTTCCAGATGCGACGTGGAGGCAAAATGAAAACCGAACACGGCAGAGTGCTAGTGCTTTGTACGCCGATTTGGGCTTTTCGAAGCCAAGTGCGTTTGACAAAGTTGTCGTCACCTTGTCATCATGACCATGACGAATGTGTCCTTGCTGCAGGATTATTTTTGGCATTGGAAACGAGAAGAATGCTGCATTTCAGGACAAACACAGCACAGACGGCGCTATCGCATCCCAACC
This sequence comes from Chrysichthys cranchii, assembly GCA_030068335.1. Lineage (NCBI taxonomy): Eukaryota > Metazoa > Chordata > Actinopteri > Siluriformes > Claroteidae > Chrysichthys > Chrysichthys cranchii. Next base: position 5,048,170 of record JAQMCW010000017.1, on the reverse strand, counting down.
TCATGAATGGTTAATGAGTGTTCACGGTGACTTCGCGCCCTTTCCTCATACCATTATTCAACCTGTCCATTGGAGTCCCTCAGTCTGTATGTCTCCAGTCGCTGTTAAGAGATCACCAGACGCCAGACGAACTCCGAGACTCGTCCTTCCCGGCGGCTTCTGAAAAGCGCCAACTTTCGGGTGGAAAGAAAAAATGAAGAGTGAAAGACAGCTTCGCTTTTTGACGCTCTCCGTCTCTCACAGTGCTAGATAACGCACACTTCAGGCGCGAGTGTGCCGAAGCCCTTGGGAAAAAAATTCGAAGGAAGGCAGAAGAGCCAGATTTTTGCAAAGTAGAGGTGGTGGATTATTTTTGTTTTTGTTCAAGTACAGCATCTTAAAGGAGGGGAATAAAACGAGCCTCTGTTTTGAGGATCCTACAGAGTCGGCATGCAAATTCACGCGCAAATCACTAACTACACGATGCGCTAAACTAACACGACAGACCATAAAGGTGCAATAAGGAGGAGTTTTGCTTTCAAATCGAAAAGAATCCCATAACGAACTCCTCCCTTTTCATTAAAGAGACTGGTAAAAATGCTACAAAGGTATAACAGATACTACAGACGATACGAAAATCTGGCACGAAAAGGTCACGTTCGATTTAAAAAAAAAAAAAAACAATAACCAAAAAAACCCCAAAAAACAAACAGCCTCTGGAAGCCAAAGTATCGTTCAGGTTTTCCTACCTATTGCACCTTTAATGGCACAGCCACCTCCTCATGTTCAAATCCTCCTCCTCCTGCTCATCCTCCTACATGAAGTAGCACCAGTCAAGCGATTAAACATCTGAGGTTCAGAACTAAAGACTTCTTAACGTGTTGGTGACGGTTTCAAGTGGCTTATCTTTTTTTTTTTTTCCTTTTTTTTTTTTAAAGATCATGTGATTCAGCTTTTTAAAAAATAAATAACGTCATGCATATATTGCCATTGAGCACGTTCTCATACAGTGACATTCACTATTCATCCTAACGTATACAGTATACGATTCATATAAAGCTGTTCTCTTTAGGTCTGGATCTGTACAATGACAAATATGGATTTCGTCTTCTTTTTTTTTTTTTTTAAATATAATAATTCAAAAATCATTCCCTTCTATCCCATATGGCTTTTCTGTCCTGGCATCCTAGCCTTATTATATCTCAGTTTCCCTTTTGAAAAATAGCATTTCTTGCTAAAACTCTACTCCCTAAAAACGCCTTGCGCGCCACTGTGCAAGGTACGATTTCGTAAGTGTGTACATTCAATCAAATCAAAAAAGCTCAGGTCATCTCGTAGTAAAACATCAGACGTCAGAGTCCACTAAAAATAAAGACTCGCCATGAGTCAATTAGCCTGTAACCGGCTTCCATAACGTGCTGCTTGATCCTGCCAGCGATGGCCCCTTACACACTCACACATGATGAGTTTTCAAGCTGTCGTGTTCAGTTAAACGACAGTCCAGTGATCAGTCTCGACTCTAAGCTTCGCCTCTCATTTCAGTCTCTCTGATTCTAACTCGTTCGGGTTAATGCTTTCCGTCGTTTACCTCTCTTTACAAATTTAGACATCGACGTAGCCTCAAGATGGCATCAAAGTTGAGGTTTTGGATCATCGGAAAGGATCACAGTTTCGGGTCGTCGCCTGGGATCTTGGTCTTGGCGTGAGAAGCCGAGGAGGAAGATGAGGAAGATGAAGACGAAGAGCTGCGGCGCGTCTCCACGCCCGTGCTGGTCATCTTTAGCTTGCGGCGTTTGGCCAGCGGTGCGTTGTCCACGCTCTTCAGGAAGAAACCCTCTCGCTTGCCTCTGTTGAATGCCTGAGGGATACGGAGGCAGGCAAAAAAAAACCCAACTTCTATTATTGAAAAATCATTTTAAAAATCCAGCAACAATTCACATCCTGCTTTCTGAGAACTTAATAAATATGGATGTTTTGTTCCATACTGTGCCTATGTGACTGAAGCGTCCCTACAGCAAAGGGCAGTGTGACAGGAGAAATATCTCATCACACCCCGAATGACTGTTAACTCTCACAAACACCTGCGAGCGTTACATAAAGCTGTCACCTGCTTTTGCCTGTTATACTCAAACAGAAGTGTTATCATCATGGGCACTACAAAACATCCTCGGAACACTGCGCTTCGTTCAGGAGGCAGTATTTGTGGGCAATAGCAGCAGCCACACTCTTCGACTTTATTAAAAAACATTCTGACACTGCCAGAAATTTATCATCGCTTGCCTTTTAGTTGTGATGCCACTAAATCAGGCACTGATGCACATGTCATAGTATGCCTTCTAAGATCGCTGATCTTGCAACTCGTCTTTTGTTGTTTACGAAATTGAGCTTCACCACTGCAAACTGTTCAAAGAAAAGCCACTTTAAATCTAATGATTAAAGGATGCTGCTGCTGGCTAACCTTGTATGTGGCATTGACGTAGGTGCGGACGGTGGGGCCGCTGGACTCCAGGACATCAGGGGTGCACAGAGGAGTAGAAGACACACCTCCGCCCTGCAGCCACGCGTTCTCCTTCAGATCTGAAAGTTTGAGTCGCCGCTCGGGGTCCACTGTTAACAGACCTGAGAGACAGAGACATTCAAAGAGGAGTCACTGCTTCTGAATAAAGATTGCCGATACTTGAACTCAACAGCCACACAAATACACACCTCCCATTAGTGCTCCATCAGAAGCTCACAATGACACCCCCATCTGCAACCCTCTCCTGTGATTGGCTGGAATATGCCCCTTGTTACTGACTGGTTGGAACAGTGTTGTATAGCCCAGTCCAAGCACCTTTCAGAGCCAGGGCTGTATATGAGCACCATGTGTTTATGTTAGCGCACACACAGAACGGACAGCTAACTGACTACGAGGAGAGACACAGTGGACCCTCAGCTCACGAACGCATTGGGTGGCGAACAAATTCACGTAGGAACTAAATTCCCGAGCAGATTTTGTATCAACCGATGAACAAATCCTTGACTGACGTACAGGAAGCCGACCCACGCTTCACGGTACAAACATCCAGTTCTGGTCAAGCACTCGGTCAGTGAATGTATTCGCGGAATTTTTTCATTGTGTTTCTCTGCATTTTTGCTCTATAATGCTTCATTATGGTCCCAAGAAAGTAAAAACTGGAAATGGTAGTGTGAGTAAGAAGCCTAAGCGTATAACAGTTGAAATAAAGAAATTAATAATCGCAAAACATGAGAAACGCCACCATATCCCTCCGCCACCGTCCACCTACACCAGCGACTACGTATCCACCGCAAAGGGAACGTGCATTAAAATCATCTGTTTATTTTTCTATAATTAAGGTTATTTTAATTTTATTCTACGTTTCATTGCCACATAAACCCATAATACACTTTAAAAAACGTCTTGAGGGCTGAAACACGTTAATTGTATTTACAACTACATTCATTTCAATGGGAAAAATGTATTCGGGTCGCGAACAAATCGGATCACTGAATTTGACAAAAAGTGTATTGGATTAGAATTAGGATTAGAACGCCTGACTGTCCTAAAACCCCTGGATGAATGTAACCTCTATTGGAAAAGCAGTGTAAAATTCCCACATTCCAGGAACATGACTGTAGAGAGCACAGGGACAAATCTGAGGCCAATGAGCAGGACGGAATACTGCAAAACTCTGACTGGACCTCAATCCTACAGGATTATTTATAAGGGCGGGTGAAACACCAAAATAGGGAACTCTAACTCTAGCTGAACTGAGCACACAGTCAATGTGAGGATGGGTTACAATTCATAAGAATTCAAGACACAGTATCAGCAGTATTACAGTATCAGTAGCAGTGTCCTTATCTAACAGGAGAATACTGTCATTACGCCGATTAGGAAAGAAATGACACAACTCCTTTTAATTCCTCTTTACAGCTTACTTTTGAGTGTCTCCTTTTGTATGAGTTCCTCAAGGAAACAGATTGTACGTACATTTGCATTTGTATTAGTTCGAGACCTACCAGTTCTACAACATATTACTATTCCACCTACACCTAATGACTAATAACATTAGTCACAATCATGATGACTAATTTATAAAGTGAGGTCTGACACTCTGGGGTTGAAACCAGGTCCTTACTGACAATAATGTTGCAAACTTTATATTCATAAAGAGTCATCTTAACGCAGCCCTGCATTCAAAAAGTAACTGTTTTTTTTTTTAATGGACTTTTGATTATATAGATATAAATTGTAGATTATACAGAGGGGCCCAAAAAACGCATACACACTTCAACCGGGGTTATCTATACCCGTTTTTTAAAATCCAAATTGATTTATGGCATCAGAGCATGAGAGCAGTGCGGATCGTGTGGAGAGACGTGTATACAGTAATACAGCTTTTACGCTGATATTTTTCATGTTGAAGGCTGTATACATTTTTCCAGCCTCTCTGTAGATAAATTATATTTACAGATAAATTCAAATTATAAGGTCGTGTCATGATAGCCAGAGGACCTACCTCTGACTAAATCTTTGGCCTCCTCAGACACGCCTTTCCAAGCATCGCCATCCAACGAGAAGTCTCCTTCTTTAATCTTGTGCATGATGTCGGCAGCATGTGATGAGGTCATTCCTTTCTTCTCACTCTGGAATGGGACTTGTCCGGAGAGCATGGTGTACTGGCGGAAAATAGCACACAGCTATTACAGCCTATTTGTAATATAGATTGTACATATAATATACAGTGGAACCTCAGCTAGCGAATGCATTGGATGGCGAACAAAGTGACATTCGAACCAGATTTTGTACCGACCCATGAACAAATCCTTGACTGACCTACAGGAAGCCAACCCACACTTCACAGCGCAAACATTCAGTTCCGGTCAAACACTCGTGGTGTGAACGTGTCCAATGCATTTTTTTCATTGTGTTTCTCTGCATTTTTGCTCTATAAGATTCATTATGGGTCCCAAGAAAGTGGAAATATATAATATATAACATAAAGAAATAATCGCAAAACATGAGAACCACCACCAAATCCCTCCGCCAGCAACTACGTATCCACTGCAAAGATAACGTGCATTAAAATCATCTGATTATTTAATTTTGTTTTATTTTTCTATAATTAAGGTGATTTTAATTTTATTCTATGTTTTATTTCCACACATAAACCCATAATACACTTTAAAAACATGTTTTGAGGGCTGAAACACATTAATTGTATTTTCATTCATTTCAATGGTAAAGTTTATTTGGGTCGCGAACAGAGTCTTGGAACGAATTAAGTCCGTGAGTCGAGGGTCCACTGTGTATTGTACGTATAAATTGTAATATATAAAGATACATGACAAAATCATACAAAAGGTCTCTCATGCTCTGTTTCTACTCATACACACAGACACACACCAGGATGACTCCAAGGCTCCAGAGGTCGCACGCCTTGTCATATCCGGAGTTGTGAAAAAGTTCGGGCGCGGCGTACTGCAGCGTGAAGCACGGCGTCTGCAAAGGAGCGCTGCCGGCTGGAAACAAGCGTGCAAACCCGAAATCGATCACTTTCAGCAACGAGTCCTCAGCCTCATCGGCAAAAAGTACATTCTGGGAGAGGAACAGAGAAAGAGAGCCAGCAGGAGGAAAGATAGGTGAGGAACAACATATTTAGCTTATTGAGAACTACAGTTATTGGAATCAATAAAAAGTTTTTTTGTTTGGTTTTATTTTGTCAGGTTAGGTCAGGCCAAATTTGTCAGAAATCTGACATACACATATGAAGTCAGACATTTACTTATACTACATATACACCATAGACAAATATATTTAAACTCAGGGGTTTTTTTATTTTTGTTTTTTTACAGTTCCTGACCTTTAATCCTAAAAAATATTCTCTGTCTAAGGTCTGTTAGGATGAAAGGTCAGAATAATAATAGAAAGAAGGATTTATTTCAGGTTTTATTTCTTTCATCACATTCCTAGTGTGTCAGAAGGTTACACATGCATAATCTTTCTTACTATTTGGTAGTGTTGCCTGTAAATCGTTTAATTTGGGCTGACGGTATTGAGTATCCTTCCAGAAGCTTCTCAGAAGTTGCTGGAATTTTGGTTGATTCCGCCAGACTTTGTTGACCTTAAGCCATTTTGTCACAAATTTGGAGGTATGTTTGGAGTCACTGTTTATTTCAAAGATCCATTTGTGATCAAGCTTTAACTTCCTGGCTGATGTCTTGAGATGTTACTTCAGTATATCCATATAATTATCCTTCCTCATGATGCCATCCATTTTGTGAAGTGCATCAGTCCCCTCCTGCCGCAAAGCATTCCTACAACATGATGCTGCCACCCCCATGCTTCACGGCCAGGATGATGTCCTTCAGCTTGCAAGCCTCACCCTTTATCCTCCAAACATAACCATCTGCATTATGGCCAAACAGTTAAAGCTTTTGTTTTGTCAGACCAGAGATCCGTTCTGTCCCTATGTGCATTTGCAAACAAAAGAAATTAACTGTTTGCTCATAATGCCTATCACAAAGCTTGCTTCACCAGCTTTAAAGCAGAACCTCTGCATTTTCAACCTAAACTCTAGCTTTCAGATCTGTACGGTATGTCTGATTACCAGATACAAGCACTTCCCTATACTGAGAAAGTGACAAAAAAAACAGCTGACTCCAAATTTACTTATAATTGAACTGTTGAATTTCTTCCATAAAGGTGTTGAATGCAATGAAATGCCTTTATGATTTTTAGTGAATTTTATTTGTTGATTAATTATACTTAAATCTAAAAGATGGGGCTACTTCTTAAGCAAGGAGAATTTGTGGTTGTGTTTTATCAAGATACTCAGGCAGCTCAACATGCAACTGGTTCGGTTTTTCATACATTTGATACATCAGTTTATTCACACAGGAATACCACAATACCTTTGGGAACGCATAAATAACCAGAATTGCTTTGTACCATATTAGATAAGACATAATTATACATTTCAGTTTAGAGTACAATGCTTGTACTTTTTAGTCTGTATTATATAGGGTTTTTGTGCTTTAAGTTTTTAGTATTGAACCAATCAGTGTTTTCCCTGCTAAGCCATCGTTGTAATGGTGACCACACTCGTGTTTAGTTCGGGCTGAATGTTGCACACCTACTCATCAAGCGACTTCCCACATTTACATGCAAATCAGATGCAAATGCACTGTTCCTTCCTGCAAAGCAAGCAATTAGGATCTCATTTGTGGTGTACAAAGGATGAGTTCATAACTGATGCAGTTTTTAGTTTATTACTTTACCTTTATAAGGGTATTACCTCTTTATCCATTATTGTACTGAAGTTATTTCTGGACTCTCACCAGTTTATGCATTTATTTATTCATATATTCACCTCTGGCTTGAGGTCTCGATGCACGACTCCGGCTTCATGCATGAAGCTGACGGCTGACACCAGACTCTTCATCAGCTGGCTGGCCTCCCCTTCAGCAAACAGCTTCTTTTTCTTCAGTCGCTCCAGCAGCTCTCCCCCACGCAGCAGCTCCATTACCATATATGTGTGATACTAAGAGCATGGAGAGATAAATAAGATTACCAGACGTAAATAATGACCTCCGGACATCAGAAGGGCATCTAAGTGACAATATGTGTGTCAAATACCTGATCGGTGTAGACCTCATGGAGGCTAACTATGTTCGGATGAGATTCACACTGTCTAAGTGCCGCGATCTCCCTCTGAGTCATAGACTCCATCCTACAGCAAAACCACAAACACCAAGTTATTATTTATGCATGGGCAGAAAGCGTTCACTCAGAATCCCATACAAGTCCTAGAGGCAAGAATACTGAAGCAAAAACTGAGATTCCCACTGAAAATGGTTATTCAAACTCAAGTTTGATGTTTTTTTGTTTGTTTTTTTTAATGCATAATATATATTTGCATTGACTATCTATGTTGCCTTTGAATTTTGTTTTGAGTTCTGTCCTCCACATTCAGGCTTTGCTTTGTTCTGCACACCTGCGGCTGATGATTTTAACAGCATACTCCTGGCCACTCTGCTTGTGCCTGCACTTCCTGCAGACAGAGAAACTGCCCTCGCCCAGCGGCGGCCCGTGAAGACCCAGCTCATAGTGCAGGAAAAACTGAGACTCCTAAGACAGAACAATGCGGAGAAATAAAAACAGTTATGAACAGAATGAGAATTACCCTGCGACTCCAGAATGACTGGCATCCTCCCTGACATTTACACTTACAGTTTAAAAATTTACACCCCATAATACTATAATACAGGGAAACATCAAATGGTTTTATTAAAAGGGTTGCATGAAAGTTCCTTAAAGGCCCCATGAAATGCACCACATAAACTTCAAAGCGTCATTAAAACTACAACTCTAATCATTTTTTTTGTAGTCATATGAGAGAATGCCCATGCATACAGTCAGTGGGCTATATGCACAGAAGGGTGCTGACGTAGTTCCGGTAAAATTTCAGCCAGCTCAGTCATTTCCGGTCCCCTTTTGTTTGCTGCGTTTAGCTC
>JAQMCW010000017.1:5003405-5014197 GCA_030068335.1 Chrysichthys cranchii | reverse complement strand
GATCAAGTTGAATAGTTATGAGTTATGAAAAAAGAGAAACAGTGAGGAGAAAGGACAAGGCACACACCATTAAACTTTGGCTCTCGGGAGGATATTTTGCTTCCAAAAAAGCAAGGCTTTCTTGTATTTGTTTAATGTAGTCTTGAGGAACAGTTTCCCATGGCCTCCCAAAGCCCTGATCATAATATTATTGAAACAGTGTGGAATCATCTTCATAAAAAATGGAACAAAAGGCATCCAACGCCCATAGGAGAGGTTTGGACTGTCCTTCAAGAAGTTAAATGTCCTTCAAGGACAATTCCTGAAGACTAATTAAAGAAATTTTAAGAAAGCTTGCCTAAGAGAGTTCATGCTGTGTTGAAGACTAACAGTTAAAGCTCATTCGAATGATCTAAACTCTCTTTGTTTTAAATACTGCATTTACATGTATGTTTGCACTGTCCCTCTCTACCTATTGTCTCGATTTCTGAGCAAAATATAAAGAAATACGGGGTAAGGGGTGGCTCAAGACCGTTGCACAGTACTGTACAATTGACCAAAATCATGCAACTTGTTAGGAAATTCTAGATTTTCTATCTGTATGGTAGTTATAAAATCAGGGAGGTGAAAAATAAAGAAGCAAGAATAAAGAAATAAGCTATGTTTATATACTCCTACATAATTTCCCCTTCTATTCAGCCTGTGACGTTTGAGACAATATCTAACATCTTCCCGTCATCAAGCTCTCACATTAATTGTCTCCAAGCTCTGAATGGTTGTCTTGGCAGCTGACAGCTGTTTTGTCAGTTCTGAGATCCGCTGGTTCAGTTTCCCACGGTCGGCATCCATACGTTCATCCTCAGAACGGCAAGGAGGAAAGTGAAAAAACACAAACAGTGAACATAAGATTTAAGAGCAAACGTCAAATCAACAGACATTTTTCAAAAATACAATAACCGCATTCAAATCTGTTCAGTTAGCCTGACAACGAAGGTCAGTCCTATTTTAAATCAAATGATGTGCATTACCATGCAATGTGTTTCACCCTCCCTAATATCACCAGTCTGCTGTATGGAGGAATAATTAGCCTGAAGTCTAAAAAAAAAGATGAACAGATACAAAACCACATTTAAAAGGATGCTTTGACTCTTAATACGCCACAGCTGCAGATCATTTTCCGCAGAAATGGGATTTAACAATTTTGGGAGATAAAATCAATTAAGGATCGTTTGTGTTAATTGCACTATAAACTTGTCCTGACCTTGTGAACTTCTCCATCATGCTGCTCAGTTCCACACGGGTTCTCTGTAACTCTGATTCCAACTGATGATGTTCAGTAATAAATTCAGCTCCTAAGCACTCCATGCGCACCACTGTTTGCCGCAAAGTGTTGTGCAGGTCTTCATTCTGTTCCTGTAGCATCCTGGGTGGTGAAGGATAACAGACAATGGATACAAATAACGGAAAACGAGGAGGTCGTGGGTAGCTAGATGAACGACATTCGTGATGCAAGGATTTAATCATATGTTTAGGAAAGTTGGAGGCATTTACTCTGAACTCACATGATCCTTTCATATTCGGAGCCTTTTTCCTGTGCAAAAATGAAAAAGGAAGCCATTACAAAAAGTGCACTCAGGATTAGTGAACAATCATAATTGTGTAATTTAATTAGTGCACAATGTATAATTTGGTGAACGCCTAGTTAAACATTTCAGCTTATTATGTAGTTAAATTGCTCAGTTCTTATAGCAAATTAAAAAAACGAGTTATTCATGCAGAGTTGAATGCTTATACTAAGCTTCTTACTTTGAGGGTCAAGGCTGTTTCCCTGCCGGTCATTGACTGTTCGTCATGACTAATAGGACTTCCTGTGTTTCTGGAAGAATTTGACTTGCTGGAACAAGGGGAGGTGGCCTTCTCGCCAACTGGAGAGTGGCGAAGAGGACTGGGGTCATCACCATGATGGTGATGTTCCTTGGTGTGGAAATGGTGATGGTGAGATTCTGGACAATCACGATGTGATTTAAGATCAGAATGATGCTTGGTTTCCATTTGGGAATGATGGTAAGATTTGAAATGAGAATGAGGATAGGATGCTGCATGTTCGTGATGATGGTGGGATTTTGGAGCACCATGCTGAAGATACACCTCGGCATGAGAACTATGATGGAGAGATTGTGGGTGGGAATGGTGATGAGATTCTGGATGTTTGTGGTGATGATGTTGATGGTGGGGTTCCATACGGGAAGGCACTTTGTGACATTCATGGTGGGAAGTCTTTTGAAATTCGGAACGGGAATGCTGGTGGATTTCGGAATGGTCAGGATGATGTTGGGCTTCAGCTTGCAATGGTAGGTGATGGTAGGGGGATTCTAAATGGGAAGGGTTATGAAATTCTTGGTGTTTTTGGTTTTGGGGAGAATGGTGATGTTCATTATAGTGGTGTGAATCTTTCTGGGTGTCTGGCCTATTATGGTGATACCGGTGGTCAGACTCTTTGCGGGGTTGATGTTTGGCTTCAGAATGGGAATGATAATGGGGAGATTGAGGATGCTCATTGTGGTGATACGATTCAGAAAGTGTACTATTGAGGGAATACTGATGGTGCCCTACAGAGTGGGGTGGGTTATGAGGGTGGTGATGAGAATATTGACCATCAGGACTATGGTGATGTTTGTTGAGTGTTGCAATATTTGTATCTTCAGAATGAGATTGGTGGTGATGAGTAAGATGATGATCTAAATTAGAAGATTGTTTGTGATGTCTGTCTGTGTAAGGACTATTAGATTGTCTGTTAGAGTCATTATTAATGGGACTCTGTATACCAGCCCCAGAATGGGTGTGAACATCCGGATAAGAGTGATGATGATGGTCATCAGAAGGGTGATGGGAATGATGATCATGAACGTCAGGATATGAGGAGTGATGCTGGCCATGATATTGGTGAGTGGAGGAATCATGATGCAAATGATGAAGTTCAGAAGAAGAGTGGTGTGAGTTGCCATAATAATGGGATTTAGGGGGAGAAGAGGGGTATTGCTGAGAACCTTTACTGGTGGAATGATGGTGAGGATGATAGGATTCAGTGTGAGAAGGATGGTACTGAATATCAGGAAGGGAGGAATGATGGGATCCAGAAAAAGAATCATAATAATGAGGTTCTGAATGGGAATGGAGACGATAAGTTTTTGAGCTCAAAGTATAATAATGTGGAGGTGGATTTTTGTGTTCTTGCTGAAGGTGGTGCAATGGAGAAGGTGAACGGTGTTGGTGAGATTCGAAATGGTCTTGACTTTTCAAGAGGGAGGAATGACGTTGTGGGGATGTGCTTCTCAGATCTCCATGATGGTGGGGTTGTGACGTAGAAGCGGATGCACTTCTGTTGTCACCATCATTATGATGGTAGCGACGTGAAGGAGAAGGTGAATGGTGAAGAGATTCTGAATGGGAATTATCATAATATTTTGCATGTGTGGAATACCGATGGGGCGATGGGCTTCGGTGGTCACTATCACTATGATGGCGTTGATGCAAAGGAGAAGGTGAATGATGACTTGGTGCTGAATTGCAATAAACTTGAGTTTTCAAATGTGGAAGATTCTTTCCTGGAGATGAGTGTCTTTGGTCACCATGATGGTGATGGGACACTGGAAAAGATGGAACATGGTGGTGAGATTCTAAATGGGGATGATGATCAGTTTCAGAACATGAAGGATGTTTATGTGAGGATGGGCTGCGGTCATCACCATGATGGCGATTATGAGAGTCTGAATGGGAATGGTGGCGATGGTGAGCCTCCGAATGTGGGACATGATGATGTGTTTTTCGGTGAGGGTGGTGTGAATGATGGCGATGAGATTCCAACTGGTACTTATGCCTTTCATTATGCAAAGAATGATGATCTGGGCTTCGGTGAGTCCTGTGATGGGGGTGATGCGATGGAGAATGAGGGCGTGAGGATGAACTATGATGATCACCTCCGTGGGAGTGATCATGATTGTGATGGTGATGAGGGATTGGTGAGACAGAGTGGGTTCTCTGGGTATTCCTTGTTGTATCCATGGCATTTGTTGAATGACCACCGGACTGAGCTTGTTGCTTCTTGTGTGCCTTATGGCCATGTTCTGACCTTGTCATATGACTTTTGGATGATCCAGTTTTATTGCTAGAATGTCTGTTTACACTATAGTGAAGATGCTTGGGATTCCTATGTTCGGTTTTGTGCTGGTGGTGATGATGGTGGTGTTTGATCGAATTGGATGCCTTGTTGGAATGGTGAGGATGACCAGACTTCTTATTTGCAGAGGAATGCTTTCTGGTGTGGGATGGTGCACTAGATGACACAGAGTTTGTACTCCCAGACCTCTCTGAAGAATGTTTTGGATTTTTGTTAACTTTGCCCTCTGAATTTTGAGTCTTGGCAGGGCTAATAGCCTTGTGGGCATCCGTTACCCCAAGAGTCTTTAGCCTGGAGGGACTAATTACCTGCCTGGTGATCTCATTCAGAAAGGCGGAAAACTTCTTTTTTTCCTCCATCATGTTCTTTTTTGCTTCCTCTTTCCACCTCTCAATTTCTTTTTCATCTAATTCTCCTTCACCAGACTGTTTGTTCTGCATTGGCAGCACCTCCATAGACTTTGCCTTTCGAAACATTTCAGTTTCACCCCTCTTCTTTTTCAGGGTACTTTTTCTAGATGGCATGTGGGATGACTCTGGCCCCTTGGTAGCATCTTTAGACTTTTTCTTCATAGATAAGTACTTTTTTACACTTTCAGACTTGCTGACATGCCCGTCCTCATTCAGCAAGGGCACAGTATCTTCTTCATCTTCTTCAAATGCTCTCCTTTGCCTGGAGATGTCAGTACAGGACTGAGAATGTTGTGGACGGTGAACACCTTTCTTGAACTTAGGAGCAAGTTTGGCATTTTCCAGATTGTTTTCAGTGGACCAGGAGGATGATTGAGATGAAGAAGATGAGAAAGAGGAAGAACTGAAAGAGGAGGAAGATGAAGAATTAGAAGACGAGGAAGCAGAAGTAGTGGAGGACGAAGAGGTCAATGAATCTGAGGATGAAGAGCATGATGATGATTCTGATGAAGAGTAGGATGAGGATAAGGAAGAGCCAGCAGATGACATAGAGGCATTTGATGAGATAGTTGATGTTCTTTGATGGGACTTCTTACTGCTTCTGTGGTGTTTCTTATGTTCCTTATGATGGCGATGACAGGGATTGTGGTGAAGGTGAATATCAGCATGCTTGTTGGTATCATGGCTATGAACACTACGAGGAAGGTGATGGTCTGTATTGTCACGCTCTGATGTATTATGGCTGTGAATGACCAAAACAATCCAAAAAATATATATCATTGTGTCATTAAAGTGTATTACATTAGAAATTGTTCTAAACTGCTCATCCAGGATCAGGGAGAATCTGGGGCCTCCAGAATACACCCTGGATAGAGCATCAATGCACCACAAGGGGCCAGTACCTACTGCCCCATTATGCCAATAACTCTTTGTATATATTTGTTACATTTATCACATTATGGGATAAAATTCACATTTACAAGGGAGAATCAAAAATTAAAGGCAATTTTTAAATTACGCGATAATCCAGAGCGCAAAAGACAAAACATGGAGTGGAGACATCAATCTTCTCCAGCAAAGAAGTAATTCAAAAGTCAGCCCTCCCTCAAGAAAACCACGTTAATCTTCCTTTGTTATACGAAGGGCCCTATTTTGGCGCATTACCAAGTGCATGGGCAACAGTGCAAATTACTGTGCATAGCTGCGAAATGAACTTAAACCTGCAATTTGCAGCAAAAGAAGAGGAATGCTGTCCAAAACGGTCTTGCTGCCTCATGACAATGCATGTCCTCATACATCAGCAGTGACAGTAGAGACAGTGCAACGGCTCGGGTTCGAACGTGTTCCACATCCTTCTTACAGCCTAGGATCTGGTGCCGAGCGATTATCATATCTTCAGACCACTGAGATTCACCTCTGATGATGAAGTAAAGGAAGCGGTGCTCACCTGGCTTCGGGAGCAGCCAAAAAACTTCTTCTCTGCAGGAATACAGAAGCTAGTTGAATGATACAACAAATGCATCGTCTTGCATGGGGACTATGTGGAAAAGTGATATGTTCAGTTTCTCGCAGTTACTTCTGTTAAAGCCATTCAATGTATTTTGCCTTTACTTGTTGATTCTCCCTCGTATTTATGTGGTAGGCCCAAACCATTCTTCTATTGTAAGTATCACTAGTCACAAAAAATCATATGCTTCTAGTCAGGGATCTTCATACCTCTCAGTCAGGAGGGACCCATGACTGTGTTGATGTGGGTGATGGGTTGACGTATGATGATGATGTGTTTGCAAATTGGCCATTGTTCTGTTCTCTGAGTGATGCTCTGTCTCACCTTCTGACAATTCCACCGTCTGTCAGTCCTCTGTGTCTCGGTTAGCCTAGTTGGCCAGAAAAAGTTGTTTAATTTTCTAATGCTGCACTCAGTGTAATTCATTGTCATCTCTATAGTAACTGGTAATTCACAGGGACTTGTATGGTGGACGAGTTACAAAATCTAACTAATAATTAACAGGTAAAAATATGTATTTATCAAAGAAAATTCTATAATGTGGTGAAGTCACGATAAAGAAACGTTTATTTAGCATTTATGGAAGAAGTCAAGTCTTTTAACGTCAGTAAGCATTGTTACATTCTAACATACAGATAAAATGCTGAGTGTTTAATTTCAGCATTAATAATATTAATAGAGGAAAAGCAGTAAACTACATCCAGAATATCATACGGTTGAGAAAAAGCCATAAACTTACCTTAACCATGGAATAAACTGTTTTTTTAAAAAATGGCTAGATATAAAAATCACAATCCATTCCGCCACGGTGAGCTAATCCTGACGTCGCAGCATAGCTATGAGGCTCGTGATGAGTGAGAAAAACACCTATCTTCACAACTTTTCTATCAGCGCTGATCTCTAACCCCGCCCAACTTTACCCGCCTGTGATTTTCAATACAAGCTCATGCCGATGTCGATAATTCCTGCTCGACTTGACCAACTGCCCCTGGTAAAATCGAGCAGCTTTAACAACACTACGTGTCCCACTTTTAACTGAAATCTTGGACTCAGTTAACTCCCTGTATGGTATTTCTGGTATTAAAAGAATGTATAATACGTGAAATGAAATAGCACTAATTGTAAAGATTGTAAACACATCGTATTTGTGTTTATTCCATCTGGTTTGTTGCCAGTGTTGGATCGCACTGTAATAATTGGTGTGTAGCGGGTTCGTATAGGTCATTATTGACTCGCAGCTGAATGCCAAGGGGACGTTGAATTACACTGAAGATCCAATCATTGGGAATCAATTTGAATTACAGCAATGACACAATGCATTTTCGTCAACAAATACTTATCAATGATTGTGCCAAGTAATGAGGCCCTGAACCTCATTGTGGAAAAAAAAATATGTTAACTGCTATTTTATTAATCTAACTTTCAAGTTATTAATGCATTTTCTGATATATTATTTTGACTCCTAACAATTAAATTAATGGACTTAAATAATAGTCATTCATGGTGGCCATTTTAACCCCTTTGAATGAATGATTAGTAATTAGATGTACAATGTGTCAACTCAATTCCACTAAAACAACATTTAGCTTACTTAGTATCTTAGGAAGACGTACCTAGAATAGGTATTATATGGCAATATTCATAAATGATTAAGTGCTGAAGTTCAAATAATGAGATAATATTAATTCATAACATAGTTGTTAGATTTTGTTTTGTGGTTCAGGGTTTCCATAACTAAGATACGCAATGCATAAGGAATGTTTTCTAGAAAATGTGACCCTTTCACACATCATATTAAAGTTTAACCTAAAAATATTTGAATCCGTATAAGAACAACTTCTTTCACAAAGCGTTCCATTATAATTGAGACAAGTTGTTCTGATATTGAGTTTTCAGCCTCCATTTCCCTTTTAGTCCCCTACAAACCAATCAATGGTCAGCTGTGTAATACAGCACATCCTTCCTGGATAATCAATGACGGTAGAACAGTGATGTTACCCTCCAGCAAAGAGAATGGAAGGACACCAACAATGCTACAGCATGAAATGTCAATGTAGATATGGACAATAACCAACATATCCATGCCAGTTCTTTTCCTATTATGTACATAAATGTAAGGACATTAATTTTGTTGGAAACAAAAATTTAAAAGTCTGATTACTTTAAGATGATAAATAAAGATCAGATAAACCCTAAACACAAATCTTTCTTGAATTGAATTCTACATTTCCTTCTCAAATTCACTTTTGCTAAAATAACATGACTGGTTATGTTGGTATGAGTTTTATTTCATATATCATTATCATTATCCAGAGCTGTAGCTATTTCAATAACAAACCACAACAGATTATTTATCCTGGTTTTTAATTGGTTGGGTGATCCTGGAGATGTTTATTTCACGATTAAGGAAGGAGTCCCCAGTCTTGCTGCTCTGTAACAGTAAGCTTTCTACCATGGGAATAAGGGACTTTCTAGTTTCTCGGTACCATGACTAGCAGTAAAAAATGTTTATTACCTTCAAGCTTTATTAGAACCAAATGAATACCTGCTCATTCATCCAATTATCCAGTCATGTGGCAGCAGCACAATGCATGAAGTTGTTCAGATATAACAGTATAAAGAGTTTACTCCAAATGGGTGGGAAAAATAAAATAACATCAAGTGAGCAGAAGTTCTGGGAGCGCAAACATCTCATGAATGAAAGAGGTCAGAGAATGCCCAGACCTACGCTATACACCCATCGTGAATGGAAAAGGAAATCAGAAAGCACGACACATCAAGCCTTGTGGATGAGCTACAACTACAGATCACATCAACTTCCACTCCAGTGGGCCAGGAACAGGAATCTGGCACTGCAGAAAAACACTGCCTGCTTTGTTTTGTTGTTTTTCTAGCCCCCTTCAATCTTGAACTTCCAAGTTTAAGCCGCATGATTGGCTGATTTGATCCCTGCATGAATGAGAAGGTATACATGTGTTCCTAATAAAATGGTCAGTGAATACACATCAGAGGTTCATACATACATGAGGGTGAGTTAATTATAAACCTTTATTATTATTATTACTGTGCGTTGGAAATTGGAAATAGGTGTCACCAAAGAGCATACATTTTTCTGCATAAGCAACTGTTTCAGTGCTTAACGACTATCTGGGTGCTTCAAGTTAAAAGACGGTCTGTTTCTCTGATTTATGTTGCACTTTTAAGGTTCAGTTGCCTCACCCTCATGTACACAAAATCAATAAAATAATCTCTGTGAATTCAGGCTGTCATTTCTTAGCGACTAATTACAGCGATAAATTTTTTTATGCTTGAGGTTCTGACAGAGTGACCAGCTGAATATAATGTGCATTATAAAGTCACTGATGAACAAGGAGGAAAATCAGAATTCAAAACGAGTTATGAGATCTCCCGGTTGGTTTAGTTAGTAGAAAGCATGAACACATTATGAGACATTAGGAGAACATAAAACAAGTAACCACGTCCTAATGACGTTAACGAATACCCGAACTAGCGCTTCTACGGAATCGGACAATACGCAGAAAAATAAAATAAACAATGAAAGCAGAAAACGAGTAGCACTGCCGATGTCCGTTTTGACATCAGAAGATTTGAGGGAACGACGCACAGATTCGAAACTTTAAAGGTTATATAAATCATACAGTCTGATCTGCTTTCTTGATGTTTAAAGGAAAGAGAAACAATAACAATATTACAGAACGAAATTATCTTCAAACATAATGCCTTATTCCGTTTTTCCAGATCTTTAAACAACAACTTTGCTTGATGTGGCCTCAGATATGAACTCTTATACAGAAGCAAGTCAAGCTGAAGCAGAATACGGTCTGTTCCCTCGTCCCCAGGGTAATGAAATGTCTCTGTGGGTGCTCCGGCGCCTCACTCCACCACCAGCTCAAAGCACTCTGCCTCCTCGAACTCAGCATTCATCTTTGCAGCTAGAAGGTCCAGTTCGGACATCTAAACAGGAGAGTAAATAGAGGCAGAACAAAATCAAACACATGAGCATCAGGTTAATAACATAACGATTTACATCACAGTGCTAGTTGGACGGTTAAGATTTATTTTCTGTAACAGCAAGTCTGACTGCAAGGCAAACTATGAGTTCATATTAAAGGCTCACTATGTAGGATTTTGAGGGTATCTATTAGCAGAAATTGAGTACATCCCATAATACACTTGTGTAGGTCTTAAGCATGTCTATTAGTACAGTGGAACCTTGGATTGCGAGTAACTTGATCTGCAAGTGTTTTGCAAGAAATTTTGATTTGATGAACGAGCAAGGCCTTGCAATACGAGTACTATGCATATGCTTCGTCTGCTGAGCCTCACGTGATCACAACTTCTCTCTCTCTCTCACTCACTGCGGGATTGGGGCTCACTCGTGTAGCCAACATCCGCACTAGCATAGAAAAAGACTGATTCCTCACTTCAAATGAGATCAGGAAGATGTGTAAAATGTGGGAAAGACTGCAAACCTTTGCAGAAAAGCATCACCCGAATAAGGCTGTAGCAGTGTGAGCGATGAATCTGTTTAACGACAATGCAACGTCGCATTTCCACCAAATCCTCAAAAGGAGGCAAAAGCAGTGATCATTGGATAGTTTCCTTTTTTAAAGTCGCACAGAAAGAAAAAGATCCCAGTGAGCCGACAGACTGCAGTGATTCTGTGAGTTGTAGTGAAAGTCAAAAGTGAAAGTCCTC
>JAQMCW010000017.1:4977118-4993745 GCA_030068335.1 Chrysichthys cranchii | reverse complement strand
TTTATATGCATCCACAGGTGCCACCAATTAACTCAAATGGAATCAATTAACCAATCAGAAGCTTCTTAAGCTCAGAACGGAATCATCTGGAGTTTTCTTTTTGTTTAAAGACACAATAAACTTAGTGTATGTATACTTCTGATTTTGATGAAAGTGATAAAAAAAAAAAAATACATAAAAATTCTCCCTCGCTCAATTCTGACATTTAACAAATGCAAAAAATATGTTAATATTTATTGATCTAAAACAGGAAAGGTTTACTCTGATTTAATGTTCGACAGTAAAGGAAAAAAAGTTTTTCTTTTTTTTTTTCTTCTGAAGTGTATGTAAATATCTGGTTTCAACTGTATCTCTCTTGCTCTCGATTTCTCTATCCATCTCTCACTCTTCATCCTTTTCTTTCTCCACTTCATGGGCCGTGAGGATGTGCCACGATTCCTCTCCTCCGTCAGAGATCTATCGCTCCTGTCACTCCTCTAATGTTCTGTGAGTGTGTTCCCTCATTCTCAGTAATGGTGATGGAGCGACTGTCTGAAGGCCTTTAGTTCTTTCTGCTCATATTGGAAAAAGGGGGATGACCCTTCAGATCACCACCTTTTAACACCATCGCACCATTGACGTGTGCATGGTGTGTGTGTGTGTGTGTGTGTGTGTGTGTGTGTGTGTGTGTGTGTGTGTGTTAGCGTTTGAGTGAAGAGGGACACAATACTCTCTGTCTCTCTGTATGTGAATGTCTTTCTGTCTTCAGGATGAACCGACTTACAATTGTCTTTCATCCATCACAATGTGAAGGACATTTGACCTCTCGGCTGCGTTGTTGTCTTGGTGTGGATCTGTCCCTCTGTATGAGACATGAACCATATCGTTGTCTTGTTGTGTGTAAATGCCATCTTACACAACCTTGTCTGTCAGCCTGAGACCCATTACACATCACACACATTCTGGAGCGAATTATAAACTATCCTCATCACCCCGAATGTGCTCTTAATTTTTACTTAATTTTCAGCATGAAACCCAGATTCTATGAATACGCAAAGTGGGAACACTCCAACCCCCCCCCTTACACTAAAGTCAGACAACTTCACATGTGAATTTTATAGGTGTACTTTTTTTAAAGACAAATCACAATGTTATGTTTCAAACATTTTCATAGGACTTGTGTTTTTTTCCCCTGGATGTAGTTCTTTTTAACGGGCGGCATGGTGGTTAGCACTGTTGCCTCACATCAAGAAAGTCCTGGGTTCGATCCCAGGGGTCGACCTGGGTGCCTTTCCGTGTGGAGTTTGCATGTTCTCCCAGTGTCCATGTGGGTTTCCTCCGGGTACTCCGGTTTCCTCCCACAGACCAAAGACATGCACAGAGGGGATTAGGCTGATTGGCTGCTCTAAATTGCCCGTAGGTGTGAATCTGAGCGTGAATGGTTCTCCATCTCTGTGTGTTGTCCTGCGGTGGATTGATGACCTGCCCGGGGTGTAACCCCGCCTCTCACCCAAAGTCAGCTGGGATTGGCTCCAGCTTCCCCCCGCGACCCTGAACAGGATTAAGAGGCAGAAGACGAGTGAGTGAATATATTCAATTCTGTGCAAAAGTTTAACTCGCCCGATTTTTTTAGTACAAATTTTGTTCTAGATATTTATTTGATGACATTTTAATTATCAAGTAAGTATAAAGACATTTCAGATTTCCAAACATTATCTTTCCAAAAAAAAAAAAATTCGTACTTGAAGAATGTTTTTATGTAGGTAAAGAAAGCAGCATATTATGTAAAAGAGAACACTTTCTAGACAAAAAAAAAACATAATGAAGGCTCCTGGGTTTTGCTGCAAAGAGAGAAGTAAGTATGACTCTTAAAGTCTCCAGAAGAAGTTCATTTACTCATAAAACTTCACAAATTCACCTGGGATTACTATTTAATGAAAAAAAAAAACCCCAAGAGTCATCAGACCAAATATTCTAACACTTTTGTTTAGTTTATTACTGTTTACTGTGCGGTGTAGCATTTTCCTTCTGCACACCACTGTATATATTAATTGCAATCTAAATATATTTTATAATCTGAATACATTTTTGAATACCTTGTTTAAAAGTTTGACGGAAGCTGCACTTCCAGTTACTTCCAGGTCGCAAAACGTCCATGTGTTTAATAATAATCACAGTCGAACAAATGCAGGCCACGTTACAGATTCGGCACCTTGTCGTAATATTTGCCGAGATGTATCACGATCACGAAGGATTATCAGAATCAGAAACTTCAATGATCCTGGAGGACGTTTCTTACGTTACGACTGCGTGTTACACAAGAGAAGAGCAATACAGTAGTCCCTCATCTTTTCAGCAAAAGATGAAAATCCGCGATACACGGATGCCACCCCCAAAGGCTTTTTTTTTTTTTTTAATAGTATAAGCTCTAAATGATCCTCCCACACAATTTAAACAGAATTAAACACATAAAGAAAACATTTGCGAGCATATAGTGAGGTGAACTTTGTGTCAAAGTCGTAGAAACATCACATTTTTGTGAGTACTGTAATGTGCTGTATACTATACTAGCGTAGCCTAGACTTATATTTTAGGTTCTGTATGTATGTATGTAGTACACTAGCCTAGCCTGTGTGTTTTTCTATACTGTATAATACTGTAATTAACAACCACTGGCTACAGACTGGATTTCAGAACCACGACAGTCATCATAAACAACAGACGGTACTGAACCAACATAAACAACTGAATCAAGAAACAGCTGTTTGACAGATTCCACCGTTGAAAAATCCATCAAAACGATTCACTAGAGGTTTTGCAGATGCCGCGAAATACCGGGGAAATCCGCAAAAAAAAAGATATTTTGTAAATAAAAATCCGCAAAATGTGAACTGCGATATAGTGGGGGATTACTGTATATAAAAAAAAAATACAAAAATATAATAACAGTGCAGGGTTATCGAAGAGGTACATGTAGATACGATACATAAAAATATTGATATGCGATTGACTATAAAACATTGCGCATGATGGTAATTGCACTTCGTCACTTGCTGGATTGTATTAGCGATTTAGTACTGAAAAAATTGCACATTAAGTAGTAGCAGGTTACCGCACAGATTATTGTGTGGAAGTGTGACGGAGGGATGAGTTATAGAGTCTGAGGGCAGCGGGGAGGAAGGATTTTATGTGGTGTCCAGTGGAGCATTTCATGCTGGTGAGTCCATGGCTAAAAGTACTTCTGGAATCTACCACAACACTGCGGAGTGGGTGATCGGCATTGTCCATGATGGACTTAAGTCTAATCAGCCATATAGTCGTAGTATACTAAAGCACTGGCTGTCCGTGTCAGTTCTAAGTAGTTCAAAATGTGTGCGTGTGCGAGGGCTTTATTACTTACTGAAATGTGTAATGTGTGTGGGTTGTGGTTCCCCCCTCCCTCTCTCTTAGCTTCCTCACCTAGAAAGGTGTACGACACACGAGAATCAGGCCACACTTCGGTCACCCAGATCGACTTCGATGACGATAAGTACCGGCGGAGGCCAGCACTCAGCTGGTTTGCACAGATCCTAAAGTGAGTTTGCACACACTTCAGCTTTTCAGCATGTCACTGAGTGTCTGTGTTCATACTCGCTTTCATAATTTCACACCGTCATGGTTGGGCAGTGGGCGTGCACTGAAACGCGCACCGAGTGGCATTTATCAGTTATTTTGTGAAGACGTGTGAAATGGTCAGAATTTCCACAGCTTTTGGTCCGATTTTTTTTTTTTTACGAATGCCACCTTTTTTGTGTCAGGATTCTCGCAAACCTGTAAGAGTATAGTATATTTGTTCTCATTCAGGTTGATCACGCTCTCATCTTCTGCCGCTTAATCCTGTTCGGGGTCGCGGGGGGAAGCTGGAGCTAATCCCAGCTGCCCTTGGGTGAGATGTGGGGTACACCCTGGGCAAGTCGCCAATCCACTGCAGGGCGACACACAGAGACAGACACCATTCACACTCATATTCACACCTACGGGCAGTTTAGAGTCGCCGATTAACCTAATCCCCTCTGTGCATGTCTTTGGACTGTGGGAGGAAACCGGAGTACCCGGAGAAAACCCACACGGACACAGGGAGAACATGCAAACTTCACACAGAAAGGCGCCAGGTCAATCATGGTTTCGGGGATTGAACCAAGGCCTTCTTTCTGTGAGGCGACAGTGCTAACCACCACACCACCGTGCCGCAGGTTGATCAGTGAGGTCCAAATGCCTGAATCCTAAATTTCCGCTATACTATACAGAAATCCCATTGACTTTCATGCCTATTATGAGTACTGATACTCATAACTAGTAGTTCTGTAACTTTTATTAAATTTTTAGCGTTTCCAAGGCAAAAATATATATATTAGATATATATTAGCATTAGCGGCCTGTTTTTTTTTTTTCATTATGCTCCTCCTACATGATTCCCCCTAGGGGGAAAGGGGGCGGGGCTTCTGGTTAAGTTAGTATTGGAGAGTTCAAAACGCCTACGTTAATTACTCCACATTAAGTTCAGTTGGCTCTTATATTGGGGAGAGAAAGACTGGGTTAGCAATAAGTCATAGTAGTTACTATCTCCTGTGCGATTTTAAATTGGCGAGTTCCTGCGCAAAAATTGCATATCTGTTCATCTAGCATAACTGGAGTCTACATCACTGACAGGCTAGTATTGTGGTCAGACTATAATCAGTATATTACACCAACCTGGGTATCGGAGTAATTATTCTGGTTGTGAAACTTCCAAGAATTTCACCCTGAGCTAGACGTAGTCCTTCGAAATGTACTTCCACCTCCAGGACCTCAGGAGCAGATTGTCCCAGTATTCAAACCGGGAAATCTCGTTCCAGAGACGTCCAAGGACGCATATGTACCTCAGGCATATCAGTGCTTGGGTATTTTACATCATTTACATTATTGCGGAATTTGCATGTTTTGTTTTGGTCTTCATGTCCGTTTTAAGCTGCCTTTGTTACTATGTTTTATCTACCAGATGTCATAAAGGTCTGGGTCCATAGGCAGTTATAGACTTATTCAAATATAAATATTACAACAAACGCTCAGACTGACAGCTTTGGACTTCTTTGACAATTGTGTATATGTTGAATACAGCAAAAAATGTCTTCAGGTACCAGAGTTGATGTTGTTGCATGCAGAGGTGATTTCACTTAAGGAAAAAATCCTCAAGGATCCAGACTTTCAGGACACCCTGTGTAGTTGTTGTTATTATTATTATTATTATTATTATTATTATTTTTATATTCTTCCTGCTAGGAACCGTTTGGGTCCTAAGAGAAGAACATTCACACTAAAGCAGAGGATCTTCATGCTCCTGCTCCTGGGAGTGATCGGCTTCTTTACCCTCATCATCATCATGGCCAAGCTAGGCCGGGCTTCTGCTGACGAAGACCCCAACCTGAACCCCATGCTCAACCCTAATATTAGAGTGGGCAACATGTGAACAGAGTGCAGCCCCTGTAGAAGAAAACGAGCGGGAAGTGAAGCGTGGCTGTCCTGAGGGCCGGGACCAATGCGTAAATGACTGTCAAATGACGTTAAGAAGTCTCCTCCTTAATTTGGCCAGTCGCCAATGTCTTCTATTGGCTAGAAATCCGCAAGGCACTCTGAAAATAAGGCGTATTTAACACTCTGCGGTGCGTTCGTGTCTATGTGAACGCACTGATTGGATGGACGTGTGTGTCGTTTTGGTGGGAGGGAGAGAGCGTTCTGAGAAAGCAATATGTCCAATTTGTATACTTAAAAAAAAAAAAAAAAAATACTAATTTAAGCGTTTGCAGTTTCAGTTAGCTGATATCAGATCCCTACGCTGTCCTTTGCAGCTCCAAATAGAAATGAGTGAATTACTGCAGTGAGAGAACGGTATGTGTGTAAGTGCGTACAATCATTAATATGGTTCAGGCCGTACTTTTGAAGGAGGTGTGGGTTAAAATGGGACAGAGCCGTGTTCTGATTAAATAACCTGCTGAAACACTGTCCAGTCTGTCAACGTGTTCAATCTGTATACTCCAAAATATGTTGTTTAATCTGTAAAATGTTTTCAAATTCCAGTTTTAATCGGAATAACAGTGCACAGAGCTGGTCTTTAAACTGGAGGGCACTCGGTTGGGGGTTGTTGTTTTTTTTTTTGCTCCTTTGACTCAAAAGTCTTTGTATATCTGATCGCGCTTTACATGAAGGTTCTCTTGACTGACATTATTTAAAACATTGGTTAACACAAAGAAAACGTGACGTGTACTGTCGAGTGATGATTGTTTTTTTTTTGTTTTTTTTTTTAACAAACTGCTGGGGGAAAAAGCTGAAATGTTTGCATTAACCAGTGTACATAAGGTCAATGAGTAAAACTGAAGCCCATAATAAACAACACGAATGTTATGAATGTTTTCAATCTTTGAAAAACCATATACGTTTTTGTAGTTGGTTTCTTATATAAGGGGGGGAAAAAAACACTTGAGATGGATACAGTTGTTGTTGTTACACCGTTAATAACACTCCAATAACATTTTATATCCAATAACACCAAATGTTTGAGCCTTCTTGTACAATGGCATTTGACCAGCGATTCCACTTCCTTCGTTATAATTAATTTAATAAACGACACGTCCTTCAAATAAGATTTAATATTATAGACCATTCATAAGTGGAGTGATTTTATGTCATCACCTGCATTATAACAATCATTCCCTCGCCAAACGCTCTTTTCTCCGTCTTAAAGTTAATAAGACGATACATAACTGAGAAAAACGAAGACTTTGCTGTAGTGGAAAACCTACGATTTTATACAAAGCCCTGACGCTGGAGACTCCTTCCATAAATGTTAAACATCTCTTTACACTTTTAAGCTTCATTTCAACAATTACACATTTTTCTTTGTTTTATATTGTTATTATTCTGTTCTTTATGTTGATTCTTATAAACGAATCAGTGTAATCTCCTGACCAATCAGATTTGAGGATGATGTTGACTAATGCAGTGAATAATTTTAGATAAAGGAACCTGAATGTAAAGCATTACTGTATATCTGAGTGAAATCTCTTCTGTTGCAGTCACCACGTTCTTGGTTGCACCATCTCTATAGGTCGGGTTTCTCTCGTGCTGGCTCTCTTTGATTATAAAAGGAAAGTACATGGACAGGGTGGGCCACGAAAAAGTAGCCCGCCTCCGGCGATTGGAAGATGAGACGAACACGCAAATAAAATTTTATTCAAATAAAAGTCACAACAGATGCTGAAATTGGTCCCCGTTGACGTCTAGGCACCTACACACGGGGCGACAGACGGAGAGAAAGGGGCCACGGCCTCATGCAAAGAGCGCGGCCAGTACTGGAGGCGGGGCTACTTTTTCACAGCTCACCCTGCATATGATAACTTTTTAGATGTCACTCAAATTTGGGATAGGATTTGTTTGTACAGTATTAATCTCTGATAGATAAGTGATTCTGAGCTAACAGGATTTTGCTCTGTTTGTGTCAAACTCTATTAAATTATGAACTTCATAAAATTTCAGGTTTCATTTTTTTTTTGGTCACACCAACTGAGGGGTTTCAGTCATCATGGTCACTGTGAACATATAGGAGGAGATGGCTATCTTTTTCATCATTCATCCATAGCATGAAGCACCGGCCTATCTGTTTTGACTGAATCTGAGCAGAAAGTATAGTCCTATACAGTATACACTATCATTTGTGACTTATGAACACCAGTGACCCAGTTCTGGTCTTTCTGTTCTTGACGGACCAGTGGTGTGCATCTTGAGGTAAACACTCTGCATTTACATTTATGAAAACGTCTCGACACTCACTTTGCAATGATTGACCTACTTCCTCTAGTGTTCTTGACTTCACTCGATATTGGTAAAGGGTTTTTCTTCACTAAGGAAAGAATTGTACACTCATCCACTTTAGTTGTCTTCCGTGGTCTTCCAGGCCTTTTGGTGTTGCTGAGCTCACAAGTGCATTTCTTCTTTATAAGAATGTTCACCACAAATTGTTAAGAATTAGAAGTAGAGTTCTTGTGAACAGCTGCCAAATGCAAAGTCAGCACTTGGAATGAACTTCAGACCTCTTTATAAAATACCTTAATCTATATATCTAAAATTCTTTTCACGTTTGAAACGGAAATGACGTATGACCACTATTTGTTGAAAAATAAAATTGGTAATTAACAAACTTATTTTATAAATACTGCATTTTATGTTTCCCCCTTGCACTCAGTGAGCGAAGCCACTGGGAAATCAGCTAGTTTGTAACAAAAAACAAACAAGGAAACAAGCCAGTTTAGTGTTCAGTTACTTTTGAACCTGTGAAAATAATGAGACTATCTTAATCCGTGTGACACTCATTAATTAGTAAGAACAATCCATTTCGAATTGTAAACAGTTTTACAAAAGATATATTTTATAATAGATTCCTACTCCACTGTAGAAAAATATTTAAATGGTTAATGCTGCTCTTAATAGTGTGATCCCATCTGATTTATACTGGCTGTAAACTGTGTGTATGCAAGATGACCATCACACTCACATTAAAAAAAAAAAAAAATAATAATAATAAAAAAACACCAATTCACGGTTTAAAAAAAATAAAATAACTGGGCATAAACATGATGGTTTAAATTACAAAATTCCTGAGACATTGAGAGAGCAGTTCAAGGTCTTGGCTGGAAATTTACAAAAGTAGAGATCAGAGAAATCCTTCCAAGCAACAGAACTCTGCTATATCCATCTCTACAGTGTCATGAAAAACCCTCTCTAGTAAAAAAAAAAAAAAAAAAAAAAGAAAAAAAAAAAAGAAAAAAGAAAAAAGAAAAAAAAACCCCAAAAGATTCAGCAAAGGCATAAACAAAGATGACTTCAAGAAGAAATCTGAATGCAGAAAAAGAGTCGAGTTATCTAAAATATTGCAAAATGAAATCTTTATTGTCCCATGTACACTACCACATACGCCTCCTGCATATCAAGAGAAATAATATACATATACACATATGCACAAACATGTACAGGCTATGTTTTGTAGAGGACAGGCGCTGACACTGCTTTCCCACCGGAATGTCCCCCTTCAGTCGGACCGACCGATGAAACATGCTGCGAGATGGCTGCCTTTAGTAGAGGAAACTCCGAATCTGGGAGCCTGCTCGCCATGACCTGTATCCATCGGCGAAAGATTCTCGACACTGTCGACTGGTGGATTCCGAAGAGCTGGCCTAAAAATTTCTCGGACAGATTGTGGCGCAGCTTCATCAGTGTAAGAAGTAGTTCCTGAGTAGGTTTGAGCGACTGTTTTTCAGTATCAGGAAGAATTGAGGACACGTAACCGAACAGTAACATGAAAGTTTTTAAATTGGGTAGTCCTGTGAAAATTTTCATTTTGCTGTCGTCAAATTGTGACGTGTCGAGAGTACGACGTTTCAACTCGCTTTCTAATTTGTGGATTTTATCCCTCAGGGACTGACATTCAGTGTTCAAAGACTTAACCTGTTCGTGTAATGAGGCGATGTCACTGTGCCTCTCCTCTGTCTGGACTTCAGTGTTCTGAAATAGTCTCAGAACACTCTGTACCTCCACGTTAATTTCTTGCACAGTCTCTACTTCTTCTTTGATCCGATGCATGATCTCTACCTCTTCTTTGATCTGATGCGTGGCATCGACCTCTTCTTTGATCTGATGCGTGGCATTGACTTCTTCTTTGATCCGATGTGTGGTATCGACCTCTTCTTTGATCTGATGCGTGGCATCGACCTCTTCTTTGATCCGATATGCGGCCTCCACCTCTTCTTTAATCTGATGTAGGTTCAGAAGACCCGTACCAGCTAGCTCTCCACTTGCATGTCTTTTCTCCAAAGCTTCTTGTAATTGTAAAAACTGTTCCAGGTTGTTGAGAGCCTGAGCTCGATCAGTGGTGGTGGTGAAACTGAATAAACTTGGTACGTAGTCAGGGTGTAGGGGATTGTCACTCTTTTTTCCTGAAAGAAATCTTCCCATTAATATTCATTTATTTACATGTCTGCACAGAAAATAGACACGATTTTATCCTTGTTTGGCACATTGGGTAAAATAAGTGAAAGATGCCAACTAATAAGTTATAATATTATTATGCAATATCATTTCAGCTATGATTTTACCCAAAAAGCCAACATACCTGAAACAAAATGGCTACTGCAAATCCACGTTTCGGTGCCTGGATTCCAGTTGTTTCGGCGAATCGCAGCCATCCATTTGCTCCTCTTTTCTTTAGCCTTTGGGAGCCTGTAAAACGATAGCTCGGAATTCTTGCTGAATCTGTTTTTACAGTTAATTGCACAACAGCTCTTTCCCATTTTTGATGTCTTGTGTTTTCACAGCTCTTGAGCTGAATGCCAACGCCGCAACACAGTGGCCG
Source organism: Chrysichthys cranchii (assembly GCA_030068335.1). Classification (NCBI taxonomy): domain Eukaryota; kingdom Metazoa; phylum Chordata; class Actinopteri; order Siluriformes; family Claroteidae; genus Chrysichthys; species Chrysichthys cranchii. The sequence continues at coordinate 4,983,349 of JAQMCW010000017.1, read as the reverse complement.
TAACTGCAGTGACCTCCACCTACTGTGGTATCATGTGCTCATTATCTCAAGTCAGTATCACAGCACCAGAGAAGATGAAGAGCTCCATGTGCACCTGACGGCAAGAAAGATTCTGCATTAGATATGGTAACGTGCGGTTTCAAACCCATTGCAAAACTGTCTCAATCTGATAGCTGGCACAAGAAACCACAATTCCTGATGCCGACTACATTTTGACAGGATAATGTGCCTCCTTAGATTACACACACAGGCACATGAAACACAGTGTGTGCCAATATGAGGAGGGTGCACTTCACATGATGGAATAATCATACATACGTATATACAAGTTTTTAATACTTACAGATTTGACTACCCAGGATGCAAATCAATCACCTAAAACAAAGCAATGATGAAATTCATCAATCACTGAACACAAAAATTTCTACATAGATATTTAATGTTTCAGGATGCTTTTCCTTTAAAATAAACCGATGAATTAGATCCATTTTAATTCCTGCACAGCACAAATACCGTTTCAGATGTCCCAGTGATTGAGGATAGGACCAGCTGATGGGAGCATGCTGGTACCGAAGACATAGCACTGAGAATTCTATTCCTCCGTACATACACACACGAGTACTGAGCAAACTACGTGCATGCCAAGAAAGGAGGTGTGAAGCGACAGTGTCAAGGAGGACGTCGAATTTCTATATCGCACGAAAAGAAGAAGATTCCAGTGAGACGACAGACTGCAGTGATTCCGTGAGTTGTAGTGAAAGTCATCCTACACAATAATCCTCCTCCTTTCTCCTGCTCTCTGTCATGGATCTGCCTGTGCGGAACGCGCGCGCAGCACACCCGTTTCGGGCACTCCCAATAGCGGTGCATGCCGGAGGACTCACGCAACGTTCGCGTGTCACGTGGGTTACTGCAGGTGTTCTGCATTAGGACTAATTTTATAGACTATAAACAGACCGACCCATGAACGCTAAGTTTGGGAAGCATTAGTTTGCATTTCCCCGCACTATTGCCAAGCGATGTTCTAGTGTTTATCTTGCTCATGTTTTGACTCGCTTGTACTCTAGTTTCCGTGTTCTGGTTGTAGCCTTTGATATTCATGTTTGACACTCTCTCGTTTCCCTCACACCAGCCACGAGTCTTTTCAAAGCTAAAGTGCAGGGTATTTTGTTTTAGGTATTTTTACTTTACATTTTGTAAAGCGCAGGTTTTGTTTTATGTATATTTACTTTATATTTTGTATCAATCATTTTTACATAAATACTTGTGGAACGAATTATCTGAGTTTCCATTATTTCTTATGGGGAAACCCGCTTTGATATACAAGTGATTTAGATTACAAGGACGTCTCCGGAACGAATTACGCTCACAATCCAAGATTCCACTGTATATGCAACGTTGCTCATTTCTCCCAGTACAAGAACAAAGTTAGAGATATGTGACTGCAAGTTGCATATTAATTTTAAATAATTAAATATCCTTAGATTAATTAATATGAGGTGGGTTGACTCAACATGAAATGAAAATTATTCATATATACACAAAGTTCTTACTACTTACTGATTTGACTACCCAGGATGCAAATCGATCACCTAAAAAAAAAAAAAAGCATACAGATCAGCATAAATAAAGACCCATCAGCAATGCAAGGTTATGGAAGTAAACGGGGGGGGCTTACATGACGTTGCTGGAGCATTCGTTAACCAGCTTTTTCCTGGAGTAAAGAAAATTTTAAACAATGATCAAAGTCATTAAATCACATCATTAACATTTATACATACGAATTTAATGTCCCAGGGCGCTTTCCCCTTTAAAACCAATGGATGAATTCGATCCATTTTAATTCCTGTACAGTACAAACACCGTTTCAGATGTCCCAGTGATTGAGGATAGGACCAGCTGATGGGAGCATGCTGGTACCGAAGACATAGCACTGAGAATTCTATTCCTCCGTACATACACACACGAGTACTGAGCAAACTACGTGCATGCCAAGAAAGGAGGTTCAACGAGACCGTGTGAAGTAGGATGTCGAATTTCTATAAAACACATTCTCAAATCAGAAAGGTCTGATTTACCCGGAGTACACCAAAGAAAACAGACGTAGAAATGTGATGCATCGGGGGGCCAACTGGAAGAGCACAGGGCCGGGCGAGGGACCATAAACAAAAGTGAGGAGCCGTGAGCTAGTCTAGCCTTCATAGAACATCACGAACAAGCACCTTCTTACCCAGTGTTTAGTCTCCGAGAAACAAAATGGATGAGATTCATCTTCAAATCATTTCCCCACAGATTAAAGTCAGCAATATCACTATTTTTCCTGAAACATGCCAACAATGGCAATCCTGGCAGGGTGCACATGTGGCATTCGTCTATTGAAACAATTTTTTTTTTAAAAGTCAGCTGATGATCAGCTAGGCGATATGACTTGAAAACTGTATCATGATATTTTCTGACTTGCATGATAATATTCATCATGATGTACATTAGGCTATGAAAATAATGTTCAGAGACAAAACAACATGCAGCACATGCAGACTGAAGCCAGGGGGCGCCCATGAGCTCACAGTAAGTTTGTAAAAACATTACTAGCCTAATGTTTATTAAGCTAATTCTACATTTCATGCTACATTACTCAGACTTTTCATTGGTGCATTCATGGGGCCAGAAAAATTCCTGTTCATTACAGGAGGAAAGATGAGATTTCTGGTAAATCATGATAATCAGCTGGCTGACGATATGAATGTCATATTGGCGACAGCGATAAAAGTTATCGATATATATCACCCAGCCCCAAGCCAGCCTCAGGGTCAACACCAAACCCAACACTTGACTTTATTCTTCAGCCCAGCAGGTTGCCGCCACATTTACAATACAACTGATTTCATACTGCGTAAAATGGATATACCTGTTTGAAATCCATTCATGTTTACAATCCGACTGGGAATGCGATCACACTCAAAGTGGTTCAAACATTGACGATATCACTAGTGCAGATTACTGCTACTTGCAAAAGACTTGCACTTAGATGCCATGGGTGTTGGTAGGGGCATAATTCAGGTATTTATGAATAATTTCAATGAGAATGTTTTTAGGCTTGTTTTCAGCCTTAGAATTAATTCATAGTCAGTGAAAACTGCATTTCCTACATCACACTACCCCTTTAATGCACTGAGCTTAAGTCAGACACACACACACACACACACACACACACACACACACACACACACATATATATATATATACACACACACACACACACACATACATACACACACACATACATACACACACACACACACATATATATACACACACACACGGTGCTCCCAGTTCAAGAGCGTAAGTTATTTGTTTAATAAAAATAAGTTTCATATTAGATTATACCTTAAAAATGGCTTGGAGGGAAGAACTTTTGACAAAAAGAAAGAACACAGAGGGGACACTTTAAAATGGGACAACGTGGTAATAAGTTTAAACATTGTGTTTGTGTAAATACAGTTGATCCTCTCATTAACAGACTAATTGGGGGGAGAGGTTGTCCGTTGAATTGAATAGTCTGTTGATGTGAAGTGTTTTAGTGTGGGAGGGTTAAAATAATGGAAATCCAAGGAAAAACACCACTAAGGTCCATAAAAGTCCTACCCAAGTACTGTACACGTGACAAGCAGCATAACGACCAACATAAAATAGGCAAGTACGTTAAATACTAATGTAAATAAATATGTAAATACAAGTGTAAATTTCATTTACCTTACGTGGAGGAAGATGAGGGTTATTTTTGCCGTGATCGTATAGCGAGGACTCAGAGGAGCAAATTAGTCTGAGTCCGAGGAGCTGGTACACTCCACTAAAGCACTGCTGGGTCCATCTGGAGCAGTGCTCAAACTGGTGCTAGGCTGTGGTGATCGTGATGGTGATGAGCCTGGCTGTGGTTCAGGAGTGCTTCTACGTTTGAAAAATGTACCCAGCTTTAACTGGTTGACTCCATTATATTGTTCACGAATTACTAGTTCTCTTAAAGTGCGCAAATGTTCATAATAACCCTGAATTTCACGGTTATCAGAGCCATCAACGTAAGTCATGAGCGTGTCAAGAGACTGTCTCACCTCCGACATTTTCGGTCTTACCACCACTTCCTCCTCTTCCTCTATCTCCCTCTTTATCAGCTCATTTGATTTAAGCCCGGAAGGTTCAACGGCACCAGAATCGGCACTGCCCGCTTCGCCATGCTCCTCCTTGTTGCAAATGCCGTGACGGTGTTGAAAACGCCACAACCAACCAGTGCTCGCTTTACACTGTATGCCCATGTGATGAGCCAGTTTCTCCGCAGCTTCCGTGATATCTATGCCACGAACCTTCACGTTCACTGCACGCTGTTGTACGTACCATTTATAAACCGCCTCCTCAAAGTCCTCATTACGAGGAACTTTCATATGCTTACGAGCACGTAAAACTCCTCTCATATCCTTAGAGGCACTTACATCAAACTTAATGGCATATTGTTTTAGTCTGTCCTTAGACTTACGAATATCACTCACTGTTTGCTTTTTCACGCCATACTCCTGACAAACGCGGGAGACTGAAACACCAGACTCTAACTTCTTAATGAGCTCTAATTTCTGGCCAATACTAAGATTGACACGCTTACTTTTACCACTAGACTTATCTTTGGGTGGCATAATGACGGCACTGGACAGAAAAACAGTGAAAAATACCAAATAATCACAGAAAAAAAAAAACAGTATAGCTTCACAACAACCACAGCTCAACCAACACTTGTAAACAACTAGTAGCTAGCACGCACGCCACCACCACCTAGCGGACAACTGCTGAACAACAGGACTCGGATGGCAACACCCGGGATTTTTAAACTTTCTAACCGGACATTCTGCCTAACGGATAATGTATTCAGACCAGCGCCGGATTTTGTCCGTTGCATCCGATATCCGTAGATGAGAGGATCAACTGTATGTGAAAATGTGTGCGCTTTGTCAGTGGTGCAATTCCTTTGATATCCCGCTGTAAATAATAAGATAAATCCTTCAATAAAAGTATGAACTCAAGAGTGAAGAGGGCACTAACAGAGAGGACTGAGGTAAAACAAAATGGCGCCCATGAGAGCCAGAGTAAAGACACAGGCTTGGAAAGCACCATCCAGCCTCGAGTATTTACAGGTTTATATTGTAAAAAAAATAAACATCTAAACAAACAAACAATTAATAAACAAACTAACTAAAACCCAGAACGTTCCAGAAACCCGTAAATCATCATGGACAGGAGTTAGCATTGGAGCTAACCGGGCACCGCGCATGCGCAGAGAAATATACACACAGACTATTGAGAACCCATTGTTCGCTTACCATAAGAACCGACCTAACCGGGCACCGCGCATGCGCAGACAAATACACACAGACTATTGAGAACCCATTATTCGCTTACCTTAAGAACCTTAAACTAAGATATCCCAGACATTATTATGATTTAATCAAAGTCTTTGGCGTAATGTCTGAATAATCATAATGCATCAGCTCATGACTGATTATAAAAAACACACCACACCAACATCCCACACGCGCTGCACAAAAGAGAGCGAGTCCGCGTGCGCCCTTGAGTATTAAACGGGCGCTGACGTCATCAGCGTGTCACGTAAAACAGCCAATGGTGCTCTGCAGTTCCACTTGGAAGTCGAAATTTCAACTGGAATGCCCCCTGAAGTCGGATATCTGACTCGGAAAATCGGAAAAATCTCACCAGACCCAATCTCAAACATAGTTTTTAATCTTGCGCTTTTTAGGGTAATATTTGTGTGTGTGTGTTTGTGCGCGCGCGCAGTATTGAGGAGGGTGTAATTATGCATTTACAGTATTTTCTTTTGTGCTGGTAAAAATGTTAATTATTCTTATTTATTTTTAAATCTTGTTTTTATTATTATTATTATTATTATTATTATAGTAAGGTCAGCCACTCAGTTTCTTAGTATCTATCTATCTATCTATCTTCTATCTATCTATCTATCTATCTATGATTAGGTAGAACTTGAAGTCTTTCTTGTTTTATTGAATTTTATTGAAAATTACAAAGTTCATGTGTGTGAATGAGAGGGCCCCAAGTGTAGCGCTGAGTTTACAGGGAGGAGAAATAAAGAAGCTGAAGGATTTTAAGTACTTAGGGTCAACAATCCAGAGCAATGGAGAGTGTGGAAAAGAAGTGAAGAAGTGTGTGCAAGCA
>JAQMCW010000017.1:4933395-4947589 GCA_030068335.1 Chrysichthys cranchii | reverse complement strand
CCGTGGTTTTAGCCCGGCGTTTATTGGAGACGGGCGTCTATAAGAGACAGGCCTCTATTAGAAGATATACGGTATATATTTACATACATACAGGGGGGTCCTCATGTTATGACACCGTTCCGTTCCTACAACAGTGATGTTTTTTGAAAGTCGAAACACACCCTAGCCTAAGTCACTTCCCTATCCTAACACAGATGTAAAATCATCATCTAGAACATAAAAACACAACTAAGCCACAGAAAAAGGAAAAAGACATAAATATAGTGTACTTGTCAGGATTGTGGGGTTTTGGTGGACACACGTGCAGGCAGGAGACAGCCCTAGTGTCCCAAAATGGGTTTATTATAATGCAAGGCTAAGGTACATAAACAGGAGGCAAAATCAGGGTCAAAAACAAACGAGTCAGGCGAGCGGAAGACAGACAAACAAAAGAGATCCAGAAATCAGAAACAAAAAACAAGGCACAAAGGTCAACCGGCAAACAAACACGAGAATCAAGGCTTGGCAAGAGTCACAAAAGTAAGCTAATGCTTCACAAGGAGCATATGAATGGCTGAGTCTATTTATAGTCTAGGAAATTACTCTCAATGTGGAGCACCTGTGCGAATCCTCAAGCAATAAACAAAGCCGGAGCGCGCGCATGATCCGCGGCGTGGATCCATGACAGTACTATACACTGCACTGCAGTAACAGAAGAACTGACATCCGATATCCGTGGCTGTTTCTCCCATTTCTGATCTCTTTACAATGTCTAATTTCACTTCCATCGCGATGGCTTTCCTCTTCGTCGAAGCACTACCATCTGAAGACTCTGACTTTCATTTAGGAGCCAAAAGGGTCAAAAGGTCGCCAAACAAAGCAACACAAATGGAACACTTGCGCTTTTTTTTTTACCGTCAGCTTCGGCAACTTCCTCAGTCATACACCGCATTACTGCGTATTCTTTGCCGAGCGCAAACTAGTTTGCCCACGTAGTCTGTAAGTATGACGCTAACGGCATAAACCAAAACACTCATGTCTCAATTTTTTTACGCTTTTATGGGAGCGAGCGTCGTAAACTCGAAACGCCGTATGTCGAGACTGTTGTAATCCGAGGACTCCCTGTATATGTGTGTGTGTGTGTGTGTGTCATACATATATATATATATATATATATATATATCCACGGATCCGTGACAATAAGAGCCGGTCTTCTTTAAGCGCCGGCCTCTTTTAAACGCCGGGCCGCCCAAAAATTTTTTTTGAATAAACGCCCGGGCTACCACTGGAAGATAGGGGGTTGTTTCCCGAATACAAATATTTTTCCAAGTATTCGTCCGAAATTCGTATTCGTAAAAACCACATTATTTGTGCCTTTCCGAATACCGTATTCGGGTTCGGCTCCACCCCTAATATATATATATATAGAAGTATTATTAGAAGGAAAACATTAACTCTGCAGGACAGGACATTATCCAGGACCAGGGCTTGGAACCTACACAGTAGACCTTTGAAATAAAGCATGCTGTGCACAGACTCACATGTGTGGATGAACTTCAGAGACGGTCCGGATGCAGTTGTCGTGAGAGATCGTGAAGTCGTGATAAAGGACCCAGCTGGGAGGATTGGGACGTGGCCGGCGGCTCAGGTACGAGGAGAAGGGGTGCAGGTGAGCCACGTGCCGGTGCGTCAGCAGCAAGTAATTCCCTGAGCCATCTACATCACGGGCAACCTGAAGAAGAAGGTAGCGTAAGGCTTCATTACTAATATACAGTACACCTAAAAAAAAATTAGAATATCATGAAAAAGTTCAATATTTTTTGTCACTCATTTCAGAAAGGGAAAGTCATATATTATATAGATTCATTACACATAGAGTGAAATATTGCAAGTGACAAAAAATATTGAGCTTTTTCACGATATTCTAATTTTTTGAGATGTACTGTATATCCACCACTTAAATGTGCTTAGAGTAATGTTTTATTCATGCTACCTTAAGGAAGAACCCGGAGATGAGAGCCCGCTTTATGTTGGTGGTGTTGTCTTGGCACCCGAAGGCAGGTGGTGAAACGGGCAATTCGATTCGCTGCATCACATCGAGTAGCTCCGCCCTTATGGCAACAGCCAATCGCAATGCAGAGGCATTCAGGAAGTTAGTGTTGCACCAGGCTTCATCCCCATTGTCTATTACATGACAAAAAACAGCTTTTTGCACAGTGTTTCCACTTTGTTTATAACTATTGCCCAAATTAATTCATTGGTTTTATCTTGCTGTTGCACCTGGTGCGTTCGGTTTCATTCCTGTTCTATAGGACATATGACCATTTCGACTCACCACAAAAGCAGCAACATGTATAGGCAATAGATTTAACAAGTGAATACACTTGTACGGTGACTGATCTAAAGCAGATACTTGTATGTACAGCACAACTCATTTAAGAGTAAAGAAGTGCTACTACTGTATTTACTCTTCATGCTGGGACCAGCAACGTTGATTTCATTTGCTGAACTCGAGCTTAAGGAGACCATCCTGAGATTGCAAGAGGGAATTACACGTTTTCCTTACTGGTTTTCCCCAGCCAGAGGTCGACAAGTTACGACTTTTAGTTGAACGCAGTATTACACACAAGCGTCAGCTAACATTGGGTTTGACTAAACCTGGCAACTTGAAAAACTAAAGAACCACCCCCTCTACTTGGAAAATCAAAATGGTGTCCTTAATACCAAGTTCAGCAAGTGATATCATATCAACATGGATGCTCAAAGCATAAAGTACCATTTTAAAAAGAAAGAAAGAAAGATTGCAAGCGTATATTCTTCATAACAGTCAACATACGGATGCATTACTTTGCCAAATCTGTAATAGATCTATATATTAATTAATACAGTTCGCAGTTTTAGGGAAGGTAAGTACATCACGTTACAGTCACCAATATCGCTAACATTAGCCAGCTAGCTTGTTGCTCAGGCAAGCCACTACTTCATAGAGATGCCCACGTCTCCCTGTAGCCCTTGACGAGCACCAACATCTGAGTTAAGTCAAGCCTTAACCTCATGGGCATAAATTGGTGAGTTTAACTGGTAGTACAGTGAAAACAATTGTAATACTATCTCTGGGGTGTCACTTTAGTTGGCGACCTCTCTAGAAATCGTCCCTGGTTATGATATTCAACATTTCCTGAAGACCTGTTGATAATTTCTCATGACTCACGCTGTAGGTAGGCATTGTAGATGTTAATCAGGGTTAGATGGTCTCCATCTGGGTGCAAAAGGGGGCGTCTATGAGTTAACGCTGCTTCCTCTTTATTGGATGGAGGAATCACAAAGCATGAAGGAGCTGTGAAAAGAAACGAGAAGGCTTTTTTTTTTTTAACTTCAGTGGTATCAAATAAACAATACATCATATATTGTTTATTTATTTACTGGGGATCAAAATCAGATTATGAATGCTATTACGCACAATCCTGTTTGAATTAAGACAACTGATCTGAACATATGGTTGAAAATCAACAAAACAGTAAGATGTGACAGAATGGTGCAGATTTTCTTCTTATCACTAAAGTGTGTGAATATAAAGGTTGTCCTCAGGTTGCGATGGCGATGCGTTCCGATATCCCCATCGAAAGTGGAAAACATCGTATGTCGAACAATTGCTTAGCCTAGCCTACCCAGAATTCTTTTCCTGTAGGGGACATGTGGCTTTTAGAAGACATGCTTTTGAGTTAAAATTAGCTCTTGAAGCACACAAAGAAAACATGCGGTAATGCACTGCACAGTACACCGATACACAAGTTAACTCCGTGAACTCCGGGAGAGACTGAGGCATCACGCAATGCGAGTGAGGTGTATATTCGGGCATTGTCCAAACGCATCGCACGTCATACGCTGTTATGCTGGCCTGCCCGCAAATCTTAAATATTCCCTAAATATTTTACCATTTTTTGCATATCGCCATAGTCATCGTGACTTCAAAAAATCGTAAGTCAAGCCATCGTAACTAGGGGAGCATGTATATTCTATGCATGCATGAGTTTAGGAAGACATGCTCCTCACCGGTTAGCATTGCGGCGATGGTCAGAAGTTCACTGACACAGTCAAACTCGCACGCCGCGATAAGGGCTCTGGCCAGCGGTGGCTCCAGAGGGAGCTCGGACATGATGATGCCCACCTCCGACAGGTTGCCATCATCATCAAGAGCAGCCAGGTAATCCAAGTCCTCAAGGGCCTGCATAAGCGCCTCTGGAGCTGCAAAGACAAACAGAACACAAGTGCTATTTATCTTGTGACTTTTTTCGGCCAAACGTTCACACTGATGTGTTGAACAAAGTATCACGATAGTTATCGAAGTAGCAGTCTTCATTTATGAATGTAATGGATCCCCAAGACTCAACAACAAAAAAAAAAAAGCTGAAAGAGCAGGTTTTTACATTTAAATAAAAACTGAAACCTGGTCAAATATGATGCTTTCTGGAGAAGGAAGCTTCATGTACTCATTAAAACAGGAGCATAATGGAAATGTGTACACCATGTAGTGCGCTTAGCCAATAATAATAATGACTGCTCAACCAAATCTCACCCTAACTGCGCACCCAACCCCCATCATCAAACTAAACACCAAGTTAGCGGACATCTTTGGAAGAATGGTGTTCATGTTTCCAGTACATTGTATATCTGACAGTCTATGGGTGAAGAGTTTGAGGTTGAGACTAATTGACGCCAAAGGTTAATTAAAGATCAGTAATTCCTGGCTGACTGGAAAAGACACTGATTAAACAACCCTCTTTCCATTTCCGGCCTCTATCACCATTGGTATGGCACTTTTATTCAAAATAATAGCACTAGACCCACATGATTCAATATGCTCACAGTGCCAGAATATCATAGTTTTAGTTTTCCCTACTATGGAAACGTCCATCACATAGAAACCAGTAAGAGTAGGAAGAATCTATTACCCAATTAGATTTACTGGTTAAAACTGCTAGTATCTGACAGATTAATAATAGTGTAGAGGCCCGACCTGGCCGGTCCAGGAACTTGCACTGGCCCATGTCAGCGATGTCCAGTCTTTTGAGAAAGAGGACCAGGTGGCTGAGGTTAGCCTCGGCTACTCCGGGACACCGGGCTTCAGGCATTCCCTCCTCATACAGGGACTGGGGGTATAGACGAAAACACGCTCCTAAAACAGAGAGTAATCTACACTTAGCTCAGTGGTTCTCACATGTCAGTCTTGTAGATATTGCCCTTCCTTCCCTAGACATTACACTACATTGCAAACAGTGAAAATAAATGTTGTTGAGTTCAGTGCAATATCATTTAGGTTAAAACGTTAAGATTGATCAAATTCTCAATTTTACACCGCTCCAGGCCTCAATCGATCCCATTTTCAAGGCGATACAGTGAAAAAGTTAAACATTAAAAGATTTCTGGCTGTGGTAATGGTGTGGTCATAAGAACGCCTCACCCGGGAGCGTGCTGTTCACTTTCTGAGAGCGGGCATCTGCCTGGTGTTTGCTGATTGGCCGCTGGACCTGGGAGTCAGCTCGAATCTGTGGGTTGTACACCTGAATACGCAACAAAAACAAGTTTGTGTGAAATTTCTCAAAAAGTAGATTCTCCACACTGCAAAGGGTTTATTTGGATTAATTATAGATACTTTATGGTGGTTATGTTTGGCGTTATAGTTTTTTTTTATTTACATGAAAGAAAAGCTTGTATAAGATTTTGTTAAGGACAAAAGGGGGCACCAAAATTCCAGCCACCACAAAAAAAAGTATTTATCCCCAAGTTGCCTTTTTTTTAGTCTGGTTTTAATTTCAGGCATCAGTTTTACCATGAGTATCACTAGTTTACAATTAGCTGGAAATTTTCAATCAAAGTGTGAAATGTTTATTTTAGATAATCCTTTTTGCTCACTCTCTTCAAGGTGCCAATATATATCCAATTTAGAAAGCATTACAGTATACAATGCTTGGTTTTCAAAATCCTTTCTACATCAAATATTTTACATTTGAGTGCCTACAGATGAAAACTTACAGTTTTGAGTTCAAATCCTGTATCAATGACGTAACGAAGGTTGGGCAAAGAGAACGAGGCTTCTCCCAAAACATCTGAAAGGATGATCCTGCGTCTTAAACACGGTCCAGCCTTCTCATCTTCTTTAGTTTCTGCTTGGCCCTCATCTCCGTCTGCTGTGTAAACATGCTGAGCAGCTGCACCGAGGCCCGTGTGGAGTGGCAGAACCCGCAACACGCCCAGCTGTGGGCTCAGAGCTACACACTCCTTCTCCAACAGAGCTGCACAAACACCGATTTCCTGCAGTTATTGGAACAAAATCAAGAAATAAATGTTGGCGAATAATATGATTTCAAATACACGTCCACTCACTTTGGGGTCAGCCCATGTATCACATCAGCATAGGCTTCCCGCCTGACCATTTCAGATTTCCCTTATACGTTCAAAAATTAATATCATTAATCCCAATGAACAATGCGCAAAATTTCAGCCTTGTATCTTTGTTAGTTTTTGAGATATAGTGGTTTGAATAGGTGGGGTGTGCCTTAGATTTTTACTGTGAAAATAAATGCAATAGGAAAAAAAATGAAATTCCATAAGCAACAAACTTTTGAACTATATAACGTACAGGGCATTCAGAAAGTATTCAGGCCCCTTTCAATTTTTCACCATTTGTAATGTTGCAGCCTTAAGCAAAAATCAATCAAATTAATTTTTTCCCTCATGAATCTACACTCAGTACCCCATAATGACAGCACAAACATGGAATTATAGAATTCTTTGCAAATTTATTAAAAAAGAAAAACTGAAATATCACTTGGATGTAAGTATTCAGACCCTTTGCTGGGACACTGACATATTTAACTCAGGTGCTGCCCATTTCTCTTGATCATCTTTGAGATGCACTGTAGATGCATGAATTTTTCAGGAATTGTTCGTAGGTACTAGATGTCTTTAATTACCAGAACTGAAGTTCCAAAACTGCATATTTACCATTTTATGGCTTGTTGAAATCTGTAAAAAAAAATATATTTTATGCTTTGGAGCACTTTGGCCCTCTGTATCTACACATGTAAACATGTCAGATCTTTCAAATTCTGATATTTATTTCTCATATTGGAGTACTCTTTTGGTAAATAAGTATTTGTTTAAAAGAAATCCTACATTCATTGTTATGATTTGTTTAAAAAAAATCATTTTGTGCCCATATTCAAATGCCCATTGCTCATGTAAGACAATTTCTACAATTAAAAAGCATGCTGGTATCATGAACCAAAATTTTACGGTATCAAATATGGCATGATCTGGAACATTTTCTGAAATGTGGTGATTTGAGGAGGATTTACCCTCTGTGTAAAGTGAAAAAGCAGTGAAACTTCATTTGCATGTACAGCTATATGGAGCCAATAAATTAATGATCATTTAAAGCCCATGTATATTGCATTTGCTAGATTCATTACTTTATTTCAGGTTTGTACAGGATTGTTCCTTTAAACCATTACTGGTTTAAGTAAGTAAGTAAGTAAATAAATAAATAAATAAATAAAAAATTGCAAAAAGCAAGAAGAAGAAGAAAAAAAATAAAAATTTACAATCTCGGGTGACTTTAAAACCACTAAGATTATTCCCCATCACCACAGGGCTATTAAAGTCACTCAGAGGGACCTCAGTTTCCTCAGGATTCGGTAACACACACTGTTTTGCATAAAGAAATCCAGATCAATCTGGCCCACATAGTAATTTTCCAGTCCTGTTTCAGCTCCAGCCTACACGATTCCTCCACATGTTTGTCCTGATATCTACAGAAAACACCTACTCAGTTCTTTATTCTGATGCCAATGCTGTCAATGCTCAAGACATCAAAGCTATGAAATAACACATATGGAATTATGTGGTTGACAAAAACGTTCATATTTTAGATTCCTCATCTGGAATGAATGCTTTTCAATTAACAGGTGAGCTCTGTCAAACGTTAATTAGTGGAATTTCATGCCTTCTTAATGCATTTGAGACCATCATTTGTGTATTGTGTCGAGGTAGTGTTGGTATACGGTAAATAACCCTATTCGACATTTGTAGTACAGTGATCCCCCGCTATACTGCGGGTTCACCTTTTGCAGTCCCGCTATGTCACGGATTTTTTTGTAGAACATATTGAATCTTTTTGCGCAGAACACTGCGGTTTCTAGCGATCTATTTTCTATGCTAAAATATTAATGACAATATAATGCATTAATTAGAACATATGTATAAATAAAAATGCAGTCTAAATTCCATATGTATATAAAATAATGAATATATTAAATCATAAAGCATCCTGCTACAGGCGTAGACCAAGAGTCTCACATATCACGAGATGGAAAACGTTCCTTGGGAAGCTGAAACACCCGGATGTTTTCTTACAAGGCACGTTATTGTCTTAAGAAGGAGACTCAACCAATCAGAGCGTGCTTTTCTTTCTCTTGGGCTCTGATTGGCTGCTGCTATCATGGCGCAATCTCGGATAGAACAACGGGCAGCATCCAAATACACATCAAATACGTTTGCATTGTGTTTAAAAAGTTTAAATGTGTTTAAAGTGTGTGGGAGGGGTATTTTAAGGCTTAAACTATAAAAAAAATTTTTTATGTGGTCTCTATATTGCAGATTTTCACCTATCGCGGGTGGGTCTGAAACGTAAATCCTGCAATAATCAGGGGATCGCTGTAATCCAGATTTCATTAGGAAACTCAGTAAAGAGAAGCAACACTTCATCATTACATCATTACATCATTTCATGACATGAAGTGCCTTGGAAGTAAATAAAAAAAATAAATAAAAAAAAACATTGAATTAGAAGGTGTGTCCAAACATATGACTGGTACTCTGTATGTTCATAAACTTGAGTGTTTGCTACACTTATACTGCATAATAACAATACATGCAAGCACGCCATTTCTCACATTCATTACACTAACAAAGACCACATTATGCAATCCAGATCGATTAAAACAGCCTGAATGGCCCCCTGTATTTACTGCAACTCACTGCAAGTCTCTGTTGGAACAGCTAAGATGAGGAAATGGCGGTCCATTTGTACTGTGATAATATTGACAAAAGGAGTAGCCATATGTGTATGTGCATGTGTGTGTGATGGTCACATGCACTGGTGCTGTAATGATTTTTGAGCATGCGGTACAGATCTTATGCTTATTAAAACAGATACACAGAGACTCAACCAAAGTTTTCCATTAGAGTAAGTGATCCCGACGTCCGACACCTGATCTAGTCGGCGGATATGGCTGTTGAAAGAAAACGAGTGTACACAAGCTAAAACAGAGATAGAGGTTTGGACTGCAAATAAATAAGTAATAGTAAGATTGACTTGTTAAGGAATTGACCCAAATATGTCATTCGATCACATGAGCTGAAATGCAATGCCACCTAACTGCACGAGGAAATATCAGAAAATTTATACTAAAAACTTACATATATATCTTACATATTTCTACTTGAGCACTCATTTTGATGATTTACCTGTGGGAATTATGAATACAATACTGGGCTAGTTATTGAATTCCCAAAATGTTACTTTGCGGTCTTGTCAAAGCAGACAATGAACGTACCGGGATAAAATGTAATTCGAGCCACTATAACAGATACATTACAGAACAGAGATAAAGGGCAGAAAAGAAGGAGGAAGTTCTTTGACTCGCATGTTTGACACACAGAGCTCTGGCCCCGGCTGCCCTAAAGCACTGTAAAGTTAAGATCATCTCCACTGGGAGAGAGACTTCATATCTTAGGATTTTCACACACAACCGGATTTTGAGTTGATACAAAATCGTGTGAAAGAGTGAGCGGCTTTTCTGTGGGCGGAAACACCTTGTTGATGAAAGAGATCAGAGTAGAACGGACTGGTCCGAACTCACGGGACAGCTGTGCTTACTCAGATAACTACTCTTTACAACAGTGGTGAGCAGAAAGGCATTTCAGAACGCACAACACGCTGGCGGGCGGGCGGACGGACAGGGTTTGGGGGGGGGGGCCCAAAAACGCCAAGGTTTCTAATAAAGAGGTTGGTGAGTGTATGTCTAATGTGTCTATCCATTACCTGTGCACTGGGCAGGAATACCAGGACATCTCCTTCCTCTCCTCGTCGGTGCAGATCCAGCACCATGTGGCATGCGGCTGTGGCCGGGTCCCTGCCGGCTGGTGGATCTCTGTACAGCGTTTCTGCAACGGTTCTTTCCGGTGCAGGGGCGACTCTGAGGTGTGGCACTTCTTCACCAAGAAATTCTGCAATGGTGTTAGCCACAGGGGGCGTTGCGAGCACCACCACACGCAGCTCTGTACGCTGCCGGCACACGTCACGCAGCAGGCCCAGGAGAACGTCACTGGCCACGGTGCGTTCCTGCGCCTCGTCCACCACCAGCACGCCATAGCGCCGCAGCAGGGGGTCTGACATCATTTCCTCCAGCAGCAGTGCATCTGTGACAAACCTGGGGGACGAAAGATGGTAGAAAAAGTCAGTGCCAAACAATGGAAGCTTCAGCTGGGAATTAATGGGAACTGGAGTAAGCGATATTTGAATACAAAAACAAGGGGATGAAAATCAAAATAAAGGGAACTAATTTACCAATGCTTGTTAAATCCTCTAAATGATTCTTAAAAACGATCTTAAAAAGATGTAGAATTCTACAAATGTGCATGAGCAGCTTATAAGTGCGAGTAATAGATCTTAATAAACCGCCACTGGGTATTTTATTTGCGGGTCACTGATTACTTACACATAGGCACACCCACAATTAACCAAATATGGTATGCAGGTTGTGTGCACGTATGGATGGTTTACTAGGGTTAACTTACCGGAGTAAACTGTCTGGCGTGCAGCCGTCATCGTGCGGGACCCTGTAACCAACCTCGAGCCCCAGACTTAGGTCCATCTCATCGGCTACACGAATGGCCAAGCTGCAAGCTGCTGCTGAGTATGGCTGACAGCAGCAAACTAGACCCTGAGTGAACTGCAGAGAGAGCGCATACTCCACACACCACTGAGGAACCTACATACACACCCAAAACCACTGGTTATGCATGCGTTCAAGTTAGTGTTAGGTTCAGGGTCACTGGGAAAAGTCCCAAACAAAGAGTGAAAATTATAAACATTAAAGACATCAATCACCACCTATTTTACAATCGAGTGCCTTTTCAGACATAAACATATATAATATTCTCATCATTTATGGTTTTCTAGTGCTATTACTCAAGTTAATAAAACCTAGCGGGTTTTGTCCGAGTATGTCAGGGCCCCTTACTTGTGTGCTCTTGCCCACGCCAGCCTCTCCACTCAGCACCACCATGCTATGAGTCTCCAGCAGCTCTAGCAAATTGTACTTCAGTCCCCAGATAGGCAGACTACGTCGTTCCTCCAGCAAGGAGTAGTAACGTGACGAGAAAGGCAACCCATCATAAGGGTTCACTTCCAGATCGCCCAGCTCGTCGTCTTCACCCTCTTTCCCGTCCTCCAGCTCCCCAGAGAGCAGCGAGGACACAGAGAGGTTGTCGAGTGCTGGGACAGCTGTGGTGGACGACATTACGACGGGGAAGAAGAAGACGGCCTAAGAGCGACACCTGAGGAGCTCAGGGAATTGAGATTACCTGTAGAGTGGAAGAAAAGATTTCTGGGAGTTTTTATCAACTTTATCATAAACTCATACAGTTCTTTTCTTTTTCATTACGCTTTAAAAAGCTCTGACGTATTGACAGTAGTGACGACGGCACACGTTTTAACATGTTAGTTGTTAAATATCAAAAGTTAAGACCGTCTGTGTTGGTAGCATACACGTGTTGATCAAAGGATGTGTGAAGAGAGTGGAAAAACTTGCTCAAAGAGAAGAAAATACCGACAGATCTGAATACATGGATTATTAGTGCTTCTGTGTGTACATGACTAAATGCATTAATCAAATTATTAAATAGGGATTTAAAAAAACAAAAAACAATTCAAACAAGATACTGAGACTGTTTAGACTAGATATTTAGAATTCACACATTCATCTTCAGTAAGGACTTTATCTTGGTCTGGATTGATACGGGTCTGGAGCCAGTCTTTATAACATTCAACTTTATGCATGGATTTAACAAAACATAAACCTGTATAAACTACAGTTTGATACACTAATATTCACGCCAGTTAAATTAAAATTTGCATTTGTGTTTTGAAAACGGATGAAATAAAGATACAACTCTTTATTTATCATCAAGAAATAATACTTGATCGTGGAATGCAAAAAAAAATAAAAAATACACTTTTCTAAAAGTACACTTCTTTTTCAAAGCTCCTTAGGTTGAAAAAGGTAACAATGTGAAACATCTTGTTAGTACCTGGCATAGCTGTCTTTGCTTTTGCAATACCTAAACCCGAAAAATCTGTTGAACACTCAAAAATCTACGACTGAACAGGATTAGTCAGCTTCTAAATAGCTATGTTTTCCCCACTAGACAGGAACTGAGCAAGTTTTGTAAACTTGCAACTGTCTCTGCAGCTGTGTCCCTCTGCTATTCTACACGTTTCAGGAATGTCAGCATATGCCCTATGGCTACTCGCACAAGTGCAGTACACTCTCCCTAGCCCAGGTTTTGCATGCATATACAAATACAGTAAATCAGACACACTCCTTGAGAACCGAACGAGCTCTCAGCACGTTTGTGCAAAGACAACTGCGGTGCAAACTGACATTTGGTCCTGTTATCCCTTTGACCTCATATTAAACTCCATAAAAAAAAAAAAGGAAAAAAAGCAGACAATCAAATTATTACAGATTTATGATACCGTGAAAATTAATTAAGCTGCACGCCAGGATATAAACTAGAGATTTGAGGTGTATGTGGGGACAGTGATAACTGCACAGTGTAAAAATGTACAAAAAAAAAAAAAAGTGCAAATCTTTACCAAAATGAAATGAAAGCAGGAACTGTAGGCGGACAAACTAACCCAAGGAAGTCACTATGCAAAACATTTAGTTCATGACCCACAGAAGTATAGACTCATCGGACAAGTCAGGTCAATAGCATGGCTAACATGTAGGCTAATAATTCAATTCAATTCGGTTTTATTTGTATAGCGCTTTAAACAATGGACACTGTCACAAAGCAGCTTCACGGTATGGAAGATCCAATTAAAAGCTTATTAATCTATAAACACACATACACACACACACACACACACACATCGCTTGTGGCGTTGGTGGCAAGGAAAAACTCCCTGAGATGACAATTGGAAGAAACCAGTCTCAAAAGGAACCCATCCTCATTTGGGTGCCACCACATAGTGCCGTGATAACTAATTCAGCTCTATAACCATGTGTTATACGGTCCAAAAGTGCAGTTGTTTAGGACCAGCTCTTGTGCACACATTAAGTTTGTAACATTATTGGCCTAATATTTATTACGCTAATTCTATGTTTCATGCTCCATTACTGACTGTTCATTGATGTATGGATGCAGACAGAAAACACTGCAGCTTCCTGTTCATTTCAGGAGGAATGCTGATATTTCTGGGAAATCACGGTACTCACAATATATGAATGGTCATACCATGATAACGATAATTTATCGAGGTATCGCCCAGCCCTATTTTGAGTGCAAGACAGAGACAGGCGGAGAGACAGGCGGACAGACAGGCGGACAGACAGGCGGACAGACAGGCGGACAGACAGATAGATAGATAGATAGACAGACAGACAGGTGGACAGACAGATGGACAGGCGGACAGACAGACAGGCGGACAGATAGGTAGTCAGATAGACAGACAGGCGGACAGACAGGCGGACAGACAGGCGGACAGACAGGCGGACAGATAGATAGTCAGATAGACAGACAGACAGATAGATAGATAGACAGACAGACAGACAGATAGACAGACAGACGGACAGGCGGACAGACAGATAGATAGATAGACAGACAGGCAGGTGGACAGACAGACGGACAGACAGACGGACAGAGACAGGCGGACAGACAGATAGTCATACAGACAGACAGGCGGACAGACAGATAGTCATACAGACAGACAGGCGGACAGACAGACAGACAGGCGGACAGATAGATAGTCACATAGACAGACAGGTAGACAGACAGAGACAGGCGGGCAGACAGACAGACAGGCGGACAGGCAGATCGATAGACAGACAGACCGGTGGACAGACAGACAGTTGGAC
The DNA here is from genome assembly GCA_030068335.1 of Chrysichthys cranchii. NCBI lineage: Eukaryota > Metazoa > Chordata > Actinopteri > Siluriformes > Claroteidae > Chrysichthys > Chrysichthys cranchii. Next base: position 4,933,403 of record JAQMCW010000017.1, on the reverse strand, counting down.
AGGCGGAC
>JAQMCW010000017.1:4813464-4825444 GCA_030068335.1 Chrysichthys cranchii | reverse complement strand
CCCCCCCCCCCCCCCCCCCCCCCCCCCCCCCCACCACACAAAGCCTCACAAACAAATCTGTAGACATCAGGCATTTCGTAGTGTGCATCAACGATGAGCCGACTGGACACCGAGGAGCATTCAGTCAGAAAATGCGTTCACGCAGGGCTTTTCTACTGAACTACACAGTAACTGAGCCACAATTTCATTTTCTGTTGTCACTTTTCGTTGCCGGGGGAGTCGTGACAAGGTACCTGTGCTAATTTTGGTTATCTTTCTTGGCAGGGTTGCAAGAGTAGCAAAAAGAAAAAGGAAAAGGAAAAAAAAAAAAGAAAAGAAAAAGGAAGTGGGCAGAAATAGTGCAGATAAAATGCAATCGCCATGAATCATCAGACCACAAGCACGGCACGGCAATCTTCACCAACTGATAAGGCTCCCGTCGAATACAGTGAAAAACCTGAACTGCATCTTCACTTAAAAAGATAAATCAGGCCATAAAGTCACTCCACTGCTGCTTTGAGCATCACATGACCGCTGATGTCATCACCCTGAAACATCCAGAAATGCCTCATACTCATGAAACAGGTTCTGCTGTGTGACAAGAAACAGACACAGACTACAGATTGTTCTGGATGCTGATTCGTCACCTCACGTTACTACATGCCCTCCCACGGAGTCCAGGGCAAACGGTTTTTCCCCTATTTATCTAAAAGTATGCGTACATCTGACCGTCACACCCATACGTGCTTTTTAAACACGAGCACGAAGGTGTTCACTGGGGCTGAGGTCAGGGCTCTGGACAGGACCCGCGAGTTCTTCCAGTCCATCCTCGGCTAACCGTGTCGTCACGCAGCTCACTTTGTGCACAGGGCACTGTCACGCTGGACCTTTTATTCCACCGTAAGGGAAATCTTAATGTTCCAGCATGCAAAGGCATCTTGTACAACTGGGTTTTGTCCAAATTTGGGGCAACAGTTTGGAGAAGAACTAAATATGGGTGGGATAATCAGGCGTCCACATACTTTTGGCCATATAGTGTGCCCAAAGAGACCCAAGAACATGAAGCAGTAGTGCTAACGTTATTCATGAGAACAAACACAGAGGGGGGAAATGAATTATACCACAAACAACAACAAAAAAAAATCCCTAGTGTGTATGTGGGTGAGCAAGATGACTCTGTGCTAACAGCACAAATGAGAAAGAGAACATTTTGTCCTGATCCTTTACCAACTGCAGAGTTCAGCCCTGCCTTCGTTTTATGCTGGGTGACAGAATGAGGACTCACAGGTCAGAGTTCACCTAGATAAAGTCTACTAACTGCAAATTAGAGTCCTTCACACCCAGTGTACTTTCTCCTTCCGTGGCGTAGCGTTCCTTTTGAGGGAATCTTATTCATATTTAGTCTGATTGCTGTTTCAGCTATATTAAAAAAAAAAAAAAAAAAGAGAAAGAAAACGCAGGTGCTTGGAATGCCAGAGGTTCACAATCCGTAAACGCCACGACTGAAACGCGTGTAGAGAAAGGCCTGGGGTTCAATCTGACTCCGAGAAGTGTGGCTCTGTATCTCTAAAGAACTGAACACCTATAAAGATTTGTTCCCATTTCCTCCCAGTGAAAAAACAAAACAAAACCCAGAAAAAAATAAAAACCCATTTCTCATCGCCTCGGTTAAAGAGCTAAAAAACACTAGAAGAGCTGACACAGTTTCTCTGTAACCTTTTCTCTTCAGACCGCACAAGTTCCTGTTTATTTTGTGCTCTCAATGGCCCACTTGTGTGGAGTGATACAGGATGCATCCTCGCTGAAAGACGCCCGGCGCATCTGGAGCTCCGCTCCCTCCCTCAATAGTCCTGAACTTTCATGGTGCATTTTTGGAGACTACATTCATCACGGACTATTCACCGTCAAGAGCCTCATCTTACTGGCACATCAGTGGTTTAGAAAAGCATCACCCTTGCGTGCCTTGTGCATACATATTCGCGTTAAAAAAATAAATAATAATAATAATAATAATAATAATAATAACACATGGTGACGCTGGGTGTGGTACTTACATTTCTTTTCTGTAAACTGGTGAAGCAAACATGACTTCCCGACCCCCATGTCCCCTTTGGAGAGAGCAGAAGGGACGCGTTACATTCCACACAGAAACGTTACAAAGAAGTGTCACACAGTACAAGGGCGGGTAAGGAAAGCCATTTTTACGAGTCCCAGGGACACAGACAGACAGACAGAGGGGAATAAACGCACAGTCATGAGGGATTAAATATGAATGGGACGCAGTCCGTTAGTATAGACTGTAACGTAGTGCTGTCTGACCCACTTATAACCCCCACGCACTCTCATTCATACTCACCGATGATGATGTATTTAAAAATGTACGAGTAGTTGTACGGTGCGGTGGCCATTGTGGCTCTAAAAGAAAGAGAGAAAGAGAGAATTAAATCATCTCACTGTAGATTTATAAACTGTTCTTGTGATCATAAAGACTGTCCTGTGGTCATCCCAGGACTCGAATTCACACCATTCTCACGCTGAACGTCCTCTCAACACACTGCACCGTTTGTCTTCTCTCTGCAACACACAATGATTTGTGATCGCTCTATCAGCCGTCACCTCTGGCTTCCTCATTAGGAAGGATCCACATCTGGATTTCTATAAAGGAGCTGTTTGACGTTGTTGAAAACCACTATACAAATTTAAATAAATAAATGAATGAATGCAAATATTTCACATAGTGACTGGTAAATCACATGCTTATCTTCGCTAACGGCACGGGCGTGCTCAGTGTAAGCCCAAAGTGCGTGCAGAATCGATCTTAAACATTGAAAACGGTCCATTTTCTCAATGGGACATTGTACCGTCTAATTTTCTGGAGCATTTCGAGCAAGCAAGACGCTGTTTTTGTGTCATCACTGGAGGACACAAAAACAGAATAACAGATTTTCCACCCCCCCCAACACCGAGTCTAAACCTGTCAGTAATCTGACTTTTACTAGCACTGCTACAAGATGTCAAGCATTTAGTTTGGAGACTTTGCAGATGCAAGAACACACACACACACACACACACACACACACACACACACACACACACACCTCTCAAACTACATACAAGCACTGTGATTTAAAATGGAAAGGATCTATCTAACATGCACATCTAAACAAAAGACCATCAAAATAGGAATATATTTATGCCGAGGAGCATGACAGGCTAAAGGTCTGCTAAATAATCTGCTCAACAACTTCACCGATGAATATTACGTTTTTATGGCTGCACACAATGTCGTCCTTCTGCACGGACACTGTCTGATACGTTTTTGTTTACGGCCCATTAAAACGTGTCTAGTGTCATTGGCCATGCTGAAGAGGGCAGATAGCACTTTCCTCCCAGTGTGTTACCCTGCCCTGTGATGCCGCATGCATGAGCAGCAGTTTGAAGAGATGCAGTTGGCTTAGTTATCACGTGTCTCGGCGGAAAGACGTGATAGTATTTGTCCTGGTAGCGGGGACAGCTAACTGGAGGCAGTCAACTGACCAAGACTAACTTAAGGGAAAATACAAGGTTCATTTTTAATGCATGAATCTGAATTGAATGAATTGCAACTGCAATTCAGATTTAAATTTTATCTTTTTAAAGTGAAAAAGCAAAAATACTGAATTGAATGAACTAAACAGTGCATGAGAAAAGTATCACCCTACAAGCATAACGTTATACTGTATACAAGATGATCTTTTTCCTCTTTCTTTCTTCCATGTTAGCGGTTTAAATGTGCTGATTATAATAGAAAAAAAAAAAACCAAAAACATACATAAAAAACTGACAAATCATTCACTACAAGCTACAAGAGCTAGTATGCTAGAGCTATGCATCGGCCAAGTGCATTTCTAAGAAGTTTAACCTCGAATGACGTACGTGGCTAAGTCAATTTATAACTAAATAATGAAATCAGCGAGGCAGAGAGCTGTGGATACGATGTAGAGCTCTGATCAGGCGCTGTTTGGGGGGGGGATAAAATCTCAGAATCACTAATCCAATCTTGTTCATCAAGGAAACAGAGCACATCCAGACGGTAATAAGACGAGACATAAGCCAGAGGATGTTATTGTGTTATGCGTTAAAAGCTGCCTGGGCCTCTGAAATATGGCTTAATTGCATTACCTTGATTTGTGGGCTAAAAGGCATTCTCCACATGTAACCACACGTGTTAATCCACACACACACACACAACTCCATTACATGAAATGATGAATAGCTACACAACAAAACCATCTCCGCCATCTTAACATGGAGTCACACCAGTGTTGTGAGATTGATATCGGTTTGGAAAAACTTGAGCAATTTCACCTTTTTTTTTTTTTTTTAATTATTTATTTATAAACAGAGCATGGGTGATTTAAAAAAAAATAAACAAATAAAATTGTGTGCCCATTCAGAGACTCCAAGCTCTCAGCACACCTCTCCTCATATGACTCTGCATCATGTGACACTTTCATTAGGCTGCATATAAAACATGTGAGACTTCAGCAGTGCAACAGCACGCACTCTTGCCCTTGCAAGGTGATCCGAAACCACGGCACAGAAATTCGACCCACCCTGTTCCTATACCTCCAGCTTAGACACAGAACCTGATAAAAGCTTTCTCGCTTCAAACCCTGTGCGCAGATGTGCATTATGGAGAAACGGTGGAAAGCATGTGATCCGTCTGCTGTCTCAGCACTTCCCTTCCCTGATTCAGAAAGCAGAAATCTCTCAAGTCTTTGTTTTTTTTTCTTCTGCAAAACAACACACTCTCTGATCCACATTTCACACCATTAGATCCAACATAACGAACTAAAGGACTTCTTAACCGCAGGGAGACGCAGCAAGTGAACTAAACAGTAACGCTCATTCATCTTTGAGGTTGTGCTAGATCCGGAGACTATGCCTGGGAATACTGGGCATGTGGGAGGGAATACACCCTGGATGGGACACCGGTTCATCGTAGACTACACACACACACACACACACACACACTAATTCATAGGTTTCACACCAATTTCACGTATTCAGTCCACCTACTGATTCTGGAGTAAACCGGAGAACCTGGAGGAAACTCACAAGGACACAGGGAGAACCTGCACAATTCCACAACTTGAGATCAGGATCAAACCTGGGGCTGCGCTAAATAACTTGGACAACAGCCAAATATCTTCTACCCAATTTAAATTAACTATACGTCCCTGAACAGCCTTACAGCTGTTTAACAGTCAGTAGCTAACATCGGATCTTGAAGGATCTCATGTAGCTCGTTTGTCCTGAAAACTTGTTGAAAAACTTCCTAAAGCACCGTGACTGCTTACAACCAAAACATTTTCCTTCCAGAAATACAAAGGGGCCTTCTGTTACATGGAAAAATAATCATATCGCACAGCAGTCTGTCAATCGCTGCCATTTTTTAATTTCTTAATAAACAACATTTGACTTTTGACCTTTTACAGCCAATGCGAGTCATTTCCTGTTATTAAAACAAATTCAACTCAATTTCCTTTATACAGCTTTTTTTTTTTAACAATGGACACTATCACAAACCAGCTTTAGAGGTCTCCACATACAGATACAGATTTACACTTATCCCCAGTGAGCAATCCAGAAGTGACGACGGCAAAGAAAAACCCCCCGAGATGATATGAGGAAGAAATGCTGAGAGGAACCGGACTCAAAAGGAAACCCGTCCTAATCTAGGTGACACTGGATAGTGTGATTATAAATAATTCCTCTTCTACAACTGTATATTACAGAGTCAAGCAGTGCCTAGTGTATTGGATAGATAAGTACCAGGATGACTTTTGATTTTAGTTGCTTGTATAAAGTCTATATTATCCTGGGGAAGCTCTCCACTGTACGACGTATGAGATTTTCGCCTCGTTTTTAGCAAGAGCAATCATTAGGCTGTCCAAGTAAAACCTTATTAGAACACTACACAGAGTAGTTTCCCTCTCCAGCGTCTTTTTCTGTCTAGAAAAATGACGCAGCTCATCATCTTTCCAATTCCAAGGAAACAGAAAGTACTTTCTCCAGGGGAGCGAAACTTATTGAAGGTTACAAAGCACTAACACTGCAGACTCCTTCCATTAATATAAGTCTGTGATATCAATTACACCTGGATCAACTGTCCAAGCTGCTGTTAGAGAAAACTAGTCAACACTTTCTGACCAGCGATCTTCAAAAAGACATGTGAATGTTTGAACTATAAAGGTAGTCTCATAAATGTCACACGATGACAGGCACCTATTTACATTTCATAATTTTTTTTTTTTTACGTGTAGCCATACAATCATTTTGGTATCCTTCATAATGATACCACATCTAACAGGATAGTGATAAACAGTCAGCTATACTCTATAATACTAGAATTGCTAATGCTAGCTATACTGAACCTGTGGTTTCTTCTACGTCACATAGCCTAGAGGTGATTGACAGGTAATCCTCCCAGCTATAGTTCTCAACAGGGGTGTAACAATGCAATGATCGTGACAAGATGCATCACAGTCTAAAAACGTGACAATACACATTGTGAAAAATCAGCACTGTATTAATTATGGATCTAATACAACTGTATCGTATGAACAACATCAGTCCCTATCTGAGTAACGCAGAGTTAAAATATAACGACGGCATGCTGGTCACATGATCAAATGCATTCGTTCATTCACAGCCTGCACCATTACCGAGACCCATGGGTCATTTTAGTGAATTTGGAGCTCGATTTATGGTTAAAATGATGTCTCGGGCACTGTTAAGAACCTTGTGATGTTTCAATCGATCAATCATTTTCCCAGGCTCTGAATCTTTGTGCATTCTAGCACAATTTTGAGGAGAATTTATAACTTTAAGTGTATTTGTAAGATATGGTGAACCTGCAGAACATTTTGCTTACAATATTAAACTTCTGTTTGTAGCTATTATTAAATTATTTAGTTTTGGGTTGTTGTTTTTTTTAACACACAAAAGTGCACATCGTTTATAATTCAGCAATTTATTTATTTATTTTTGAAAAGGGGATTCTCCTCAGCGATCAAATTTTATTCATTGAAATCAGGAACTGAATCGACTCGTGAATCGAATCAAGAATCGACTCGAATCGTGAATCAGTGCATCGTTACACCTCCTAGTTAACTGTCTGCTGTTTTATTAAGAAAACAACACTGGTTCCCGTGCACTAGCTGGTCTTGGCTAGTATGTAACAGTTCTTGCTAGTCAGTCATAACTAAAACACACAACAAAAACTACCAATTTATCTATAAAAGACATTTAAAAAAAACTGGCCCAATACCCACCTGGAGCATAGCTAGTGTGGGGTCATTATTATTAGCAATAACGCCAAGCTTAACTTTATTTATTCCTGTCAGTGAGTCACGCACTCAAGAAAAACTCATTTCCACTGACATTTAAAATATCCACTTAATGTTATTTTCATTAATTCAAACAAGTCATCTGTACATAAATACTACTGGCTAGCATAGCAAGTCGGACAGCACACACATCATCCCTTATACATTCCACAGATGCTAAAACAAAGCTAACACGATTTAATAACGCTAGCTAGATAGGAAAGCAGCTCGGACTGGACTAGTATCTAACAATGTGTACCTACAAATATATAAACAAATATATAAAATGTCGCAAAAAATAAGTAAATGTGGGTGTAGTCCGGTACCCTGCTTCCTGTTTTCCCAGAGTCCCCCAATTCGCTTCCTACACTAGCTAGCAAGCTACATTGCTAAGAGGAAGGCTAGCTACGCTTACCTGAGCAACATTAGCTAGCATGCTAACCGGTTATCCCAGGGGTTTTTACTCCATATTCACCCCGAACACATACACCAACAGACAGGGAGAGGGTTTTTTTTTCGTGATAATTTCATGGTGGTGTCGGACAAAACCAGTATCATAATGAACCCCTGACAAAGTCCTTACCAGGGGCTGTGGTGTTGATTTCACGCCGTGAGTTTTCCGAGCGGATCTGCAGCTTCCTCTGGGCTGGAGGAGGGAGGGAGACTGCCTGCCCTGCCTGTCCAAGATGGCGACGGCGCACACAACACAGGGTTTCCTCTATCGTACACAAAGGGCGCCTGACACCTCGGAAAAGATGTCATAAATAATCACTTATTCACGTTTACTAGTTATATAACAGACTTCCTAAAATAATAAGAATAATAAAGCGATATATTTGTTGGTTTGCGGCCATAAAAGTGAAACTAACAAGCTAACAATAAGATATACCTCACTCGGGGTTTGTTAATATGATGTGTATTAAACCAGTTATCAAAATAAGCAGCCTCTGATTGAACCCTTAGTTCCTAATAGATCCTATATGACCTGTTTGGTTTTTTTGGTTTTTTTTTAATTTTCTTTGAAATCACCAGGTAAACAGGCTCAGTGTATGACCAGAAGTTTGCGCACACTTGACCATCACACCCATATTTGCCCCTTCCCCAAAATTTATTCATCTTCTGCTGTTTAATCCTGTTCAGGGTCATGGGGGGAAGCTGGAGCCAATCCGGGCTGACTTCTGGTGAGAGGTGGGGTACACCCTGGGCAGGTCACTAATCCATTGCAGGGTGACACGCCGAGACAGAGAACCGTTCACACTCACATTCACTCTTACGGGCAATTTAGCCTAATCCCCTCTGTGTATGGCTTTGGACTGTGGGAGGAAACCGGAGTACCTGGAGGAAACCCACACGGACACGGGGAGAACATGCAAACTCCACACAGGAAGGCACCAAGGTCAGTCCCGGGGATTGAAACCAGGCCCTTCTTGCTGTGAGGTGACAGTGCTAACCAGCGTATGCCCACCACAATCTTACTCTATCTTCATTTTTATCAAGTAAATGCAAACGATATTTTTAAACACAGGTAAAATATCCTTCACAAAACCTTTATGCATTGTTCTGTTCAAATAATTTAAAGACATAAATAAAATGTACAGAGTCTTCACTCCCGGCCCACTATAACGACACTTGTTATTTTTTGTTTAGTTTCACTGATACTGTAATATAGACAGTATGGAAGAAGAAGAAGAAGAAGAAGAAGAAGAAGAAGAAGAAGAAGACATTTTAAGTCTTTAATCTGTAGAATGTCCTGAATTACCTCAAGGCATTGACATGGGCAGTAATTAACTACATTTTGTGTATATGCTCATTTTATGCTACATGCATTTCAGTTGGTTACTTTGGTACAATGAACCCACTATCAGCAAAGAAACATATAAAAAACTACATAGGATATTGTTTCCTGACATTTAATTCATTTACTGAATTTTTAAATCCATGCTTTCTGGGACTCTGAGACTCTGCGATGTTAAAAAAATAAAAAAAATCAATGATTTAGTGTTACTAGGACAAAAGGGTTCCAGGTTGAAGATTGGGAGTTCAGCCCCTTTCTATGGTAATATCCATAGTTTACCATGCTTATTAAACTCACTGCACTCCTGATTTTGAACAGAATGTGTTGATTTATTTAAATGTAATATAAAAAATTAATTTCCTTTGTTGTTATGCTTATATGTTGCATAAGTTACATTACCTCATTTGGGAGAAAGAGAAATTTTACAAGTGAAGCAGAATCCCATCCAAGCCCAGAGTCGAACATTAACGTTGTGTTGCTGAGTACAGTTATTTTACTCATCACTGCCAGTTGCTGAGAAACAGAAGAGACTCATTTGAAATTACGATTTTAATACAGACAACTTCATTTATATATACTCCAGAACACAATGACCCCATTATGTTGAATATTTAATGTATGTGAAACAAACATGTAATGACTGAAAATGTTGTCCATGCCATAAAGACACTTACAAATACTGAATAAAGCAATCAGGACTTCATCATTTACAGTGTTTTGTTGTTGTTGTTGTTGTTTTACATTCATAACCTCTCACAACATCCACATTTCCCTACCTGTTCACTACATTTCAAGACACCATGGCTCATCACTCTTTAAAAATCAATATTATTCAAAATATATATTTTTTTTTTTTTTCAAAAATGTTGATGACAGGTACCCAGCAGATAAGAATACTCATGACAGTCCCTTTGGCCATCCTTCAGGTCAAGTCCCTGATTGGCAGTAGGAATTTACTATGCTGCATATATATATATATATACATGTATATATATCACACACACACACACACTGCAAAAGGCCTAGAAAAAAGGACAAAACATCATTTTTTGAGCATTGTTTCTCAGAGGTTCCCTTCCTTCACAGATACATCACCAGCAGGCCAACCAGCAAGCAGATGTAATGTAGTGTTCCTGGGTACCAGCAGGGAGCACTGTTACATAAATCTGTATCACAGCAGTAGATGTTCACTCCTGGAAGCTCCTGCTGCTGACAGTGACGGGACGTGGCGCAGCCGCTGGTCAGGACGATACCCAGTGCCACTGTGGAGCCAGAGACAGGGCACAGATGTTCAGACTAGTGATTATCCCAATAGCACCCTGTAGTAAACTCTCGTCTTATGTTTCTTTTCAGATGTCTTCCCAAAACCATTTAGTTTACTCAGAACGATATATATTCCCAAAATCATAAATAAACAATGACTAAAAACTAGCCTTATACATTTAGGTGTGAAAGTGTCTCAGTTTTACTTAGTCTAGCTTCGTGTTACTTAGCTTATTTGAGTTCTACTTAACCTAATGTAAAATATAGCCCAATTTGCAATTTAATGATAGCCACCAGTCTGCAGGGTATATGAAAGTGATGTAAAAAAAAAAAAAAAAAAAAACCCAAACATTTTTTCCCCATGAATATCTTCACATACAAATAATTTGTGTTGCTTGTTAGAATGAAGGAACATCTGTGAAACATAATCAGTGTCACGCAGGTGCTCATTAAATTTCTTTGCCTTCTTCAGTTTGTTCTAAAGGGAAGTTGGTGACAAGTCTCCATCTGCATCTGTGCATTCGTTAACGTTGGACTAATGCCTGCGTTTGGATCTTAGAACTAGTGTCTGATGTTTTCCCTTTGTGAAGGAAGAGGAAGTTTAACGTATGAAAGTGGATGCGTATAAAGATGACAAGGAATCCCTGTGGGAACCAGCACCACTAATGTAGAGTAAACCCATTATTCACTGAAAAAGGCAGGAATTACTCCAATAGTGAAAGCTACAGTTATATTTACAGCCTAAATAAACTCCTTCCATAAATGTGGAATAAATCCTTACAGAACACTTTGTTAAATAACATGTCTTTCAATCCCCTTATTAGCAGACTGAGTACACAGACAGACAGACAGACAGACAAATAGATAGATGGATAGAGAGACAACCAAGAGAACGAGAGAGAATAAGAAACAGAGAGTGTGAATGAGTTATTTCTATAGAATGGATAATGTATTCGAATGAGTGCATTAATATACATAAACCTGTGATCTACCAGGCACTACAGTCAGAGCTGCTGTTTTAGAAAATCTTCTGACCAATCAGCATTAAGAATTCAACAACACTGTGTATATAAACAGTAATAATAGTTTGTATGCAACAGGGGGCAAATTTCTGAAAAAAAATAACAAAAAAAACAAAAAACCCTTACAGCACTGAGCTGTATTAGACTTATTTGAATGAAGCCCGCGACAATATAACTTGCACACATATCATGCAAAGTATTTCTCCATGCTAACGTACTCAACATCCTGTTTTGGGGTGAAATTTCCACACCATGAATAATGGGATGGGATCATTTTTACATGATAAAATTTGGACATTTCTACTATAGATATATCTGAGAACTATATATTCCTATACACTGTACAGTGGACCCTCAGCTCACGAACGCATCGGATGGTGAACAAATCGACGTACGAACTAAATTCCCGAACAGATTTTGTTCAAATCCTCGACTGACGTACAGGCAGCCAACCCACGCCTCGTGCCACAAACTTTAACCTCCTGAGACCCAAACTCTAATGTCCATGCCTTGTCCATTCTTCTCACTGTTTCTGCTTTTTAGCAACT
>JAQMCW010000017.1:4737282-4748741 GCA_030068335.1 Chrysichthys cranchii | reverse complement strand
GTGCCAACTTTTTTGGGACCTGTAGCAGGCATCAAATTTGAAATGTGCTCATTTAGTGGATAAAGATGTACAATTTATGTTATATTCCACACCTTTATAACTGCATACTTATAATTTTAGGGGGATCTATCTATATAATATTCATAAGTATATTTTCTTTAGTGTATAATTATCTGTAACTACGAATTATTGTGTTTTTGTAAACATAGATTGAGCCCTTTTATCTACACAGGGAGTGGGTCCACTTCCATGGAGCTGCAATGTTGCATCACTACAGTAGTCCAGATGGACAAAACCTCTGGAGAGCACCTTCCACGTTTATTGTTTTTATAACCGGTAGCGTGAATCTGAAAGGACGCCCCGGTGAGAAGTTGAAGAAGAAGAAAGGAAGTCAAAGAAGAAAAAATTAGAGAAATTGGAATTTGCTAGTGATGGCTAAGCCAGTTTTTGAGAAATGGAGGGATTATACTTATAATTTAGCACAAATAAAAACAAGGAGGTCTGAATGTTACCACAGTAATCCCCCACTATATCGTGGTTCACTTTCGCATCCCTGGCTATTCGTGGATTTTTATTTAGAATATCTAAAACATTTTTTGGTGGATTTCCCCAGTATTATAAAATATAAACACTAATTAAAATGGAGTAAAATATGAATAATGTACAAAATACAGTACAGTGTATATCAAATTTACACAAGAGACAAAGAACACATAGCGTTGTTTACGAAAACACACTGTGGGGATACTGAAAAAACATGGCTGGAGGAACGAGTCAGGCCAATAGGAATGCCCTATTCATTTAACCTTGGTTATGAATGCCCGCTGGCTACGACGTGTACGATTGGGGAGAAGTAACCAGCAATCGCCAACATCCCAGTTCTTCTCCCGTAGCAGTACTCGCAATAAATGTGATGTTTCTACGAATCCTACACAAAATTCACTTCGCTATATGCTCGCAAATGTTTTCTTTATGTGTTTAATTATGTCGAGAAAGTGTTTAAAGAGTGTGGGAGGATCATTCAGGGCTTAAACTATTTAAAAAAAAAAAAAGCATTTAGGGGTGGCGTCTGTGTATCGTGGATTTTCGTCTTTTGTGGGAAGTTTTGGAACGTAACCCCAAGAAAGATGGGGGTTTACTGTACATGGAAGGATGTAATTGTCACTTGATGGTCACTGTATGTTCTGATACATGCTTGGAAGGTAAAGCTAAAAGGTGGGGCATTCAGTTGGTTGAATCCTAAATAGTGGACCTTTTAAGATAAATAACCAAATAATAAGCCATGAGCTTAGGGGACTAATAATATTTTGGGGTTTTTTAAGAGTGAAACTTTCGGTTCCTCATTCAAAATGTACAACCAACAACCTCTGTGTTTTAGCTATTCCATTTACCGTCTCACAAACACTCTCTATGAACATGTCACCCTGTATAAATGCCAACATGCACTTCTCTAACCCAGACAACATGGCAAACATATGAAAAAAACCTCCAGAGATGTTAAGTTGTATGGATCGAGGCAGTCAGATAAGAGGGATATTGAGTGTTGGAATCCTAGAGTGCTGTTTTCGGCTGAGTTGAGTCACTATCCCGTCTCTGTCCAACAGCCGAGGGTCATGACTCCAGTCTGTAGTGGAAAGAAATTTTATTGAGAGCACCAAATCACACGTTGGTTCCTTCTGAAGCTCCTTGCTGTCTTGTTGTGGCGTGCCGAGGCATTCAGACAACCCAGAGCCTGACCTTTTCAGACCCCCTGCATTTAGGGCGATCAATACCTCTGAGCAAAATCAGCATGAAGAGTGTCGGGGGACATGCTTGTATCGACCTCGGGCCACTATTCATAAAGTGAGCAGATAGAGTTGGCAGGCTTGGGGTTTACTTTATACATTGCAGGCTTTGCCTTTTGTTCCAGAACAAATTGCATTGTAGTTGGAAGTGGTGCTTTAATATTAAGAGCAGCATAAAGAAGGCTCAGGTTGCCATGTCTGTAATCAATTCTTTATGACTGCCTTATGAAAATGAACAGAATTTCCAAATACAGTGGACCCTCGACTCACGAACTTAATTCGTTCCCGAGACTCTGTTCGTGACCCAAATTAATTTTTCCCATTGAAATGAATGTAAATACAATTAATGTGTTTCAGCGCTCAAAACATGTTTTTAAAGCGTATTATGGGTTTATGTGTGGCAATAAAATATAGAATAAAATTAAAATAAGCTTAATTATAGAAAAATAAACCTAAATGAAATAAACAGATGATTTTAATGCAGGCTAGCGTTGCGGTGGATACGTAGTTGTTGGTGTAGGTGGACGGTGGCAGAGGGATATGGTGGTGGTTCTCATGTTTTGCGATTATTTCTTTCTTTATTTCAACTGTTATACGCTTAGGCTTCTTACTCTCACTACCATTTCCACTTTTCACTTTCTTGGGACCCATATTGAAGACTTAGAGAGCAAAAATGCAGAGGAACACAACGGAAAAATGCGTCGAACACATTCACTGCTCAAGTGCTCGACCGGAACTGAATGTTTGTGCCGCAAAGTGTGTGTGAAGCGGTGGCGGAGGGATATGGTGGGGATTCTCATGTTTTGCGATTATTTCTTTCTTTATTTTTACTGTTGTACGCTTAGGCTTCTTACTCTCAACAAAAAAATGCATTGAATACGTTCACACCACAAGTGCTTGACCGGAACCTAAGGTTTGTGCCGCGAAGTGTGGGTTGGCTTCCTGTACGCAGGTCAAAGATTTGTTCATCGGTCGGTACAAAATCTGCTCGGGAATTTAGTTAATACGTTGATTTGTACGCCATCCAATGCGTTCGTGAGTCGAGGGTCCACTGTAAATTTGCCAGATAAAGATTTTGAATGTAATACTTTACCGAAAAGAAGAAAATAAAGCCTGTGATAGCAATATATTAATAAAGAAAAGAACAACAATACATTCAATCTAGACTTTACTAAAGAGCTTTTCAGATTCATCGTTAACAATGGCGGTCTAACATGAAGGTTTTAGATTTAATTCATTTTTCTTCCCTTTAGTTTGAGGAAATCTGCAGTATTTTAGGATGCATTTTTAGGAGCATGGAATGTGAAATGTGACAGTGAATTCTGAAAAATGAAATCTGATTGGTCAGAAGGTGTTGCGTTATTTTCTCGGACATTAGCACCAGCTAAAATTCAAACGATAGGTTTATGTTAACACACTTGTCCTTATTGTTGCTATGGAGTCTCTAGTGTCAGTGCTTTTGAAAGCAGAGGATTTTGCATGGTCCAGAGTCTCACTACGTGAAAAGTTTTTTTTTTTTCCCTTATTAACTTCAATAAAGAGGGTAAGAAAGAGAGGCTGGTGATTGAAATGACTGTTTACAGCTGCTGTAACATAAGGAATAACAGGAACTAGTGCGTCTTGTGGATGTCCCACAACAGTAAATCTAATATCATTTTGTGCAGTTATTGAAAAATAATCAAGTTCAGGGAGATAACTAGATCACACATCACTTGTGTAGGTTATATATTCCTTACATCTCACTTCTATGAGGTCCAACACTGAGAGTTGAATGAAATCCATAAAACCATCAAATTGTGGAGTAGATTAAAAAAAAAAAAAAGCAAAACTGGTTTTAGTAGGAACCTTTCTAATTTCCAGTAACATAAGAAATAATAGTTGGTTTCAAATCAATTGTGTCTATTTTCATCCTAATTGTTACAAAAACACTAACAACAATAGAAGAAGGGAAGATTAGAAAGCAAAGGCTAAACTCATTGACCCGTCGTGTTGATGGTGCATGCTCTCTGAGGACTCTGTGGGTCATCTGTAGTATATTGATCTTATGGGCTGCATACTGGTTTCCTGTTACGTCTTCCAGTTCATCGAAGCTCTTTCCTCCTACCAAACGCGTGGTCTGGTGACCACATTACTTCCACATCACGTCTCTAACGACCACCAATACCCAACAGATCTGTCCCTTTCAGTCTGGTCCAGTTTGTTCTGCTTAGCTGAAAGTTGAGAAATTGGATCAAGTCTAGGAAACATGATGTGATGAAGGGTACTCTTGGTATAAAGGATACTACAGATTATTTTTTATTTGGTGATGTGCCAGAAAATCAGAAGGCGACTCGGTGTTTCAGTCAAATCGGCTGCCTCGTTTTGATATGTAAATGATATGGAAATTTATACAATGTCCATTTTAGACGTTTCGCAGGGATTTTTTGGCGTGTTCTGAAGGATCACACGAGAATTTTACTTAAGCTTAGTTTTCTTCAAATTTATTTTTACAAGATTGGCTTATCACCTGAATTTTTTTTTCATTTTTCCGCATATGAAAATACCAATCGTAAAAAAAAAAAAACCCCAAAAAAACAAATGACTTCGTAATAAAGAACTCATGCAAAAATACAATTTTTTACACACGAATCAAGGATTTCCATATGGATCTTTTCTCTCACAAAATTGCTTATTTATTTTTTAACAATTTTGCACTTTCTACACCATTCATTCATTCATTCATTCATTCATTCATTCATTCATTTGATTTTATGAAATTTTCAAACATGATTTCTTTTCTTGTCTTTTTTTTTTTTTGCACATAATCTACAGGGTTTTGGGACACTGTATTTTTCACGATGTCACAGGTGCCGTTTCAGGGTGTAACAGGTTAAAAACACACTTTTAGATGATTTTTTAAAAATATATATATACATGTAAATGTGATCCCTGATTACTCACATATTCACAGTTAAAAATGGAGGTGGGTTTTTTTCCCCCCCAAAAGGGTTGCTCTCTCAGAAAGAATAACATGCTGAATGTGTAAAATCCGATATCTTTTTTTTTTTTTGTATGAAATATGATACAGATTTCTCATAGCAGAATGACTAAAGAGGTAGCACCATAATCACTTTATATGTATTGTATCACAAAAAAAACATTATAACGTGTGACGAGAGAATAGCAAGTGAGAGTGATGCTGTCAGCAAATAATGAAAAAGTCTGAAATGACACAGACTCTCTATGTAATACCCAGTCCCCATCGAAGCAAGGAAAACACATAAATGTTTTCCATATGGATCCCAAATGCAGGTGAAAGAGCTATCTGGGTGTACCAGAGCACCCGAACGGGCGCTTACCTTTTCCCTCAGGTCGCTTAAAGGTGGAGGGAATGGGGTGCCTTATCAGCTCTAATGATTAGACAGCTGGAAGCCATTTTCCAGACCCATGGCTAGATTAAGCTTTGCAACCTTTACTGGCCCATCCAGCCCTCTCATGACAAGGACGAATGGAGAAGCTCTGATACACATTAAAATCTGATATGACTGCGTTTTACATCAATGCCGTTATTTTTCACCATCGCTGCTCTGACCTCGTGAATCATATTGCAAGAAACTGCATGACGAAACGAGTCTGTGATTAACGGTGAACGGTGGTGCATCGTGATTGCTAAGATGACGATGAAAGCTGATCAGTAAACGGAATTAATCTTCATCGTTCCTTCTGTATGGGTTATCGGGGTTTCGTAATTATATGTTCATTACGCATCGTTCGTGATGCATTGTATAAAATGCATTCCCCCCCCCCTGCATCTAGACTCGACCTTACGCCTAAACATTCCTCTCAGATGGAAAGAACTTTCCGTCATATCAGTTCCTTTTAGCTCTGACAGCCTTTGTGAACCTCCCCAGCTCAGGAGCTCTGTCCTGTACTCTCTCAGTACCTGTATTGCTCCAGGTCCAGGGCCTGTACTGAGTGCTGAAAGACTGAATGTGAGAATCAGCGGAGGGCCTCTGTTCCCATCGAAGCACTGCAAAGCCTAGTGCTTGACACAGATGCTGCACGTCACCCACATGATGTATGTCTCTGTTGATATGGCGGACATCTTTACATGAACCAGAAAATGTGCTGTCTGCCGGGGGCTTGGTTTCATTCTGTGCCTGTGTTTGCGCAAAGGAATAGTCTAGGTGAACGTGGAGGAGATTTTAGAATTGTAAGTAACGGTGTTTAAAAAAAAAAAATAAAAAATTGACAAATATTGGACCTATATTCGGTGAACTGAAAATGAAAGATTTATAAACTATTGTCTTATTAGACTGTTAACTTGAGAGCACGTTTGCAGTCCAAGAATACATATAAACAATATACGATACCTATCTGGTACATCTGTTTGAGATGCTGGCGATATCAGGATGTTCAAATAATAGTGTTTTGGCTGCTACAGTTTGGTCTAAGCACAATTTCAAAGAAGCAGCGCGACTCCTGTGGCAGATAGATTTGTCTCCTCCAGACTCTTCCTTTTTGAACTAGTCATCCATCAACGACTGGCTGCATTTCAGTGCATCTTAATAAAGTAATCCCCCCTCTCTCTCATTTTTCCCTCCCCTTTGGAATGCTCTTGTTCTTTCTGTTTCTCTTTACTCATTCAGGGCACCCCGGCAATGATTTGTTTTCTTTTCAAATTCTAGGTTGAGAAGGGCCGTGGCTTATCATTACTCCAACCTTACTCTGGACGTCGTTACAAAATGTATGGCTTGTCCTGTGGACGATATTGTGCATGTACCAGGGGTGCTAAAATCCTAACCTGAGTTTAAGTAGTTAAATAGTTTATTAAAAAAATATGATAGGAAATGTTAGGACGTTGGAGACTGCAGTTGAATTGAAACTTTGGTTTTGTTGGTTTGCATAGCAAGTTGTGTTTTTAAAAAAGGATTACTTTGGGACTCCTGGTTTATTTCTGAAGAAAAAGAAATCAGCGTGACGTCTTACTTTTATACTTACTTTAATTCTATGGCTGTATTTTATTTATTTATTTATTTTTCACTTATTATTATTATTATTATTATTATTACACATAAAAAATAAGACTAAAGGTAAATGTTAGACCATTTTATAAGAATTTTGTACATTTTGTACATTTATATATCCAGTAAAAAAACACACAGTACAGTATTAGTATAAATAGTATGCTGTCATAAAATATGAATAAACTTACTGTCAGTGTTATCACATTACTTTTTTTTCTTTTTTGTTTTTGTCATATTTAACTAGGCCGAGACTACTGTATTCAGATCCTGTACATGTAAAATCGTGTCTGTTGGAAAACTTGCTTTGAAAATCGCCCCTGGCTTAAGGCTTCTTCTTTTTCTTCTTTTTTTCCTCTTTTTTCCCCCCCGTCTCTGCCGTAATCTGTCTTGTCTTACACACAAATGTTGGGCTGATTGAATGATGTGTGGGGTGGACATAGCGATAAATCAGACATTAAGCAGCAGGGCCGGGGCTACAGGGTTAATGAATTTCTCTGGCTTGTGGGGGGACGACGTCGAGGATTTCAGCGATGGATAAGGACGGCCGCGTAGGAGCAGGTAGTCCAGAGAGGCTCCATCTATCAGATCAAAGGCATATGTAAGGAAGGTCATCACATTTGGCCGAAGACCTGCCCAGAGAAGGAGAAAAAGGGATGAAAAGCAGGGGGGATAAAAAGCAAAAAGGAAAAAAAAAAAAGATCTTTCTGCAATTCAGCTTTCACTGCTGTCATTCTTCACTTTGTTTAAGCATAGATAAAATGAAGACTCTGAAATGATCAAGGGTGTTGTGTCATTGTTTGCGAACAGAGGCTTTCTGTTTCGTATGATTATATTCAGTTTATACTATTATTATAGTATATAATTTATACTATTTTATATAATTTATTTATATATATAAAGACAAATCTTTGTCTTTGAGCATCACTGCATGCGTGTCTGTTTAAGAAATCTTTGTAATACTGAAATATATTTTCTGCCTCTCCATATGGACAATCTGAGAGATTCATGCATCAGACCAGCTCATGGCATCCAGGAGCCAAATTGGGGATCTGACAGTCCTAGATACAGTGCATCCGGAAAGTATTCACAGTGCTCCACTTTTTCCACAATACCCTATGTTACAGCCTTATTCCTGAATAGATTAAATTCATCTTTTACATCAAAATTCTACACACGAGACCCCATAATGGCACCGCATAAGTGAAACAAGTTTGAAACTTTTGCAAATTTATTTACCCAAGTATTCACAGCGTTTGCTCAATACTTTGTTGAAGCACCTTTGGCAGCAATTACAGCCTCAAGTCTTTTTGAGTATAATGCTACAAGCTTGGGACACCTATTTTTGGGCAGTTTCCCCCATTCTTCGCTCAAGCTCCATCAGGTTGTCTGGGGAGCTTCGGGGCAAAGCCATTTTCAAATCTGGGCTCTGGCTGGGCCTCTCAAGGACATTCACAGAGTTGTCCTGATGCCACTGCTTTATCATCTTGCCTGTGTGCTTAGGGTCGTTGTCCTGTTGGAAGATGAACCTTCTCCCCAGTCCGAGATCCAGAGCACTCTGAAGCAGGTTATCATCAAGGATGTCTCTGTACTTTGCTGCATTCATCTTTCTCTCGACCCTGACTAGTCTTCCAGTTCCTACTGCTGAAAAACATCCCCACAGCATGATGCTGCCACCACCATGCTTCACTGTAGGGATGGTATTAGCTAGGTGATGACCAGACCAATCTTTCAGGTGCCTTTGGGCAAACTCCAGGTGGGCTATCATGTGCCTTTTACTGAGGAGTGGCTTCCCCACCAGGCACTCTACCCTACAGGCCTGATTGGTGGAGTGCTGCAGAAAAGGTTGTCCTTCTGGAAGGTTCTCCTCTCTCCACAGAGCAATGCTGGAGCTCTGTCAGAGTGACCATCAGGTTCTTGGTCACCGCCCTGACTTAGGCCCTTCTACCCCGATCACTCAGAGTGGACGGGTGGCCAGCTCTAGGAAGAGTCCTTGTGGTTCCAAACTGGGATCTTCAATGCTACAGCAGTTTTTCTGTAGCCTTCCCCAGATCTGTGCCTCGATACAATCCTGTCTTGGAAGTCTACAGGCCATTCCTTACACTTCATGACTTGGCTTGTGCTCTGACATGCACTGTCAACAATGGGACCTTTTATAGAAAGGTGTGTGCTTTTCCAAGTCATGACCAACTGAATTTCCCACGGTTAGACTGCAATCAAGTTGTAGAAACTTCTGAAGGATGATCAGTGCAAACAGGATGCACCTGAGCTCACTTTTGGGGATCATGGCAAATGCTGTGAATACTTACGTAAATGTTTTCTTTTGCTTTTTTATTTTTAATAAATTTGCAAAAGTTTCAAATAAACTTGTTTCATTTAGTCATTATGGGGTATTGTGTTTAGAACTGTGAGGTAAAAGATGAATTTAATCTATTTGGGAATAAGTCTGTAACATAGGATATTGTGGAAAAAGTGGAGCGCTGTGAATACTTTCCGGATGCACTGTATTTTGATCATTAAATCAAGTAATAATTTTAAATAATAATGAGCAGGTATAAATACGGCGAAACGTAATAGTGAATGAATAGAAAATGTGATGTTGGAAGAAGATGTTGGATACCAAGATGTTGCCCGTATGTTTTTTGATTTTGCAAAGAAAAAGGATCGCAGGGAAAGGATTGCAGTGGATTTAAAGCCTATCCTGGGAACACTTGCTGAATGGGACACCAATCCACCTCAGTTTTTAGTAGTAGACGTCATCATAGCCATAGCAGTGGTAGTACTGGTGGTGATAGTAGTAGTAGTGGTGGTGGTGGTGGCAGTGGCGTTAGTAGTAGTACTGGTGGTGTTAGTTGTAGTGTTAGTGGTGGTTGTGATGATAATGGCACCAATAATGGTTTTGTTCACAGTGTTATTAGAAAGCTGCTCTCACAACACACTTGTTGAACTTTTGATGTACAGTAGGTCTCATTTCCACCACTGCTGTCCTCAGTGACTGGGCCATTACTGAACAACTTTGAGGTGATTTGAACTCAAACTTTTCAATGACTTTGGTACATTTGGATTTTTTTAATACTCCATATACTCATTTTCTTACTGTAATATGTTTTATTCTTACCATAAACTCATGTTGTTACTGTGTTTCAAGCTTCAATTGTAGGCAAGACTTGCCGTAATTAATTTTATGTTCATCATTTAGAATGTTTCAGATGTTACTGAGGTTGTGAGAAGCTTGGAAAAGAATGTTAGTTTTCTCGCACAGTTGTACACGTTATTACTGCTATGCCCCCCCCCCAAATTATTATGTCATCAAAATTGGTACAGTTTATTAATGTTGTGTATTTCCCCCTTTTTACATCTTATTAAATCACATCAAAATTGGCATGTTGGATCAAATCACTGGGCTATAATGAGGACCTTTATTATAGATCACTGGATTAAATTGGACCATCCTGGGATTATGTCAGGAGCATCTTTGACAACCAAAGATGATCATTCATTTACAAGATTATCATATTTACTGACTCTTTCACCAACCAGTGACTAATGGCCACCCACAGGAAATCTTCCTGCTTCTCTGAATTACCCACGATCACGAAATATAGACCTTAAAAGAAATATCCACCCAGAAACACATTATATTGATCTATATGTGATGTGCTTATAGTTAGTTGGTGTGTATTGGTTAGTTGGTGCTGTATTTTTGATGCTTCTGTGAGAGGTAAGTGGACATGCACCACAGGTGGACATTGCTAGAGTAGTTACAATGGAGGGCTTTTTTTTTTTTTCTAATTCACCATTTTCCAGTAGGGTGGCACGGTGGTTAGCACTGTCACATCACAGCAAGAAGGTCCTGGGTTCAATCCCCGGGGTCGACGTGGGCGCCTTTCTGTGTGGAGTTTGCATGTTCTCCTCATGTCTGTGCGGGTTTCCTCCGGTTTCCTCCCACAGTCCAAAGACATACACAGAGGGGATTAGGCTAATTGGCTACTCTAAATTGCCTGTAGGTGTGAATGGTTGTCTGTCTCTCTGTGTTGACCATGCGGGGGATTGGTGACCTGCCCAGGGTGTACCCCACCTCTTGCCCGAAGTCTTGCCCGAAAACCCTGAACAGGATTAAGTGGCAGAAGACAAACAAACCATTTTCCATTATCATTCAGTGTCATTTTATTGGTAAGTCCAAAAAGGAAGTAGTTGAGGCACTGATGCATAATTTATTGTAGCTGAGGTAGATGCTCGGCCAGGCTTGTTAGGGATCTATGAAATGACGAGCACGATGGCACTCATGTCTGTATTGGCATGAAAGTTGAAGTTTTGGAATCCAATTTGTTTAAGCTGAATGTACAGATGGTGAGATGAGATAGCTGGACATGGAGTGGAGTGGAGATGAATGGGCTATATGCACAGAGCGGTGCTGACATAGCTCCAGTAAAATTTCAGCCAGCTCAGTCATTTCCGGTCCCCTTTTGTTTTCTGCGTTTAGCTCATATTTTCAGCGTTACCACCACCATGTCTCTTAAGAAAACATTTAAATTTCAGCGAACCAATAGCACACCAAGGGGCGGCATGGTGGCTGAGTGGTTAGCACTGTTGCCTCACAGCGAGAAGGTCCTGGGTTCGAGCCCCGAGTTCGGCACGGGTGCCTTTCTGTGTGGAGTTTGCATGTTCTCCC
>JAQMCW010000017.1:4652335-4665041 GCA_030068335.1 Chrysichthys cranchii | reverse complement strand
TACTCCGGTTTCCTCCCACAGTCCAAAGACATGCACAGAGGGGATTAGGCTAATTGGCTACTCTAAATTGCCCGTATATTTGAATGTGAGTGTGAATGGTTGTGTGTCCTGCATTGGATTGGCGACCTGCCCAAGGTGTACCCCACCTCTCGCCCGAAGTCACCTGGGATTGGCCCACGACCCTGAACAGGATTAAGCAGCAGAAGAATAATAAACAATTTAAAATGTGGACTTATCAGACCACAGCACACTTTTCCACTTTGAGTCAGTTCGTCTCAGATGAAGTCGGCAGTGTTTCTGAATGTTATTAACGTACGGATTTTGCTTTGAGATCTTAAAAAGATCTTAACCCTTAATATAAGTTTCAAAAATACATATTTTATGTAAATTAAGTGAAAAGGTGAAGCAGAAACTGAAAGCTAGATGCTTTCAGAGCACCCAAACAAATGCAATTTTTTAAAATGTCCTCCTGAAATAGCTGGCTACATGGAGTCCCAATACAAGATACTAACCCTTACTGAGGCTAGTGCATCTAAAGCTTTTATATTTGACTAAAACACCTAATTCCTATGAAGCAGCTAACTCTGACTGCTAGCTGCTTTCGACTGCCAGGATGGCAGAGTAAGCTAGTAGTAGTTCACTGGGTATGTACAAAGCACTAAGTATATCTTGATGTAGGCATGTGTCAGGTCAAAGTTCATTTACTGATCTCACAGGCTTGCTTTTTTTTTTTTACTGCAAACATCTATTGACTGCTCTAGTACATAGAGACATGACGCATTAACAACTATGAACAGTCCTAAAAGCTCTTAGAAAATTAAACCGTGTCGTTCTACCCAGTAGAGAAGAGCATTACAAAAAAAAACAAAAAACCCCAAACCCTTTCATTACTGGTGTGTTCAATTTCAGGCCAAAAGCAATACTTCTAAGAGTCATGTAGCACTCTGATTCAGCAGGCTGTGTACTAACAAGATAAATGTGTCAACATCAAAGAAAAAGATGTGCCTGTCTACGGTAATTCAGCCGAGTACGGGAGCTTTACAGTACACTAAAGCAGAGTGGACAGTGATGTGCTCTTTTCTATGCCATAACGTACGCCATAATATCCACAGATTATCGAGTGCATAATTAGTTTGATAAGTAGAAGGTAGTAGACAATGCACTCATCAGCGGCACCAGCGCCAGACATCCCAGCTTTCTATAGTGGCTGAATCGTTAATGATTGCAGCACTTTACTGATGATCAGCCATCAGTATGAACCTCCCAGTCTCTGTCTGTGTTGATCTGTACAGGGAAAGTAAATCACTTTATCTTGTAACAATACTTACAGATGAAATGCATCTAATTGCTGAATTAGGATCCTGCGAATAAAATTACTGCTCGTCACCACTGTATAGTGACGAGAGCTGGTGTTCTTGGCTGATCCCCAGCACACATCTTGTTGAACGTTAGGTTTGCAGTCTTTGTTGCCGATGTGGCTCTTAGTTGTGACTACTGCTATGCAGAAATGGTCTCTGCTATCCCTTTTAAAGCACCCTAACTCTATGGGAAAGTCTTGCGATAGAATTTTAAGGAGTTCTTCTTTGAAAATGTGCTACTCAGAAGCTTAAGGTAACCTGCAAGGTTGGTATGAAGGCTCTTGTTGTAATACGTCGTGGTTTCCATAGTAACAACGTGAACAGGATCTTATATGGTGGACAGTTCATATCAAGTGATTACAGAAAACACGTATAAGTGTTGATATGGTGAGGTTTTGTGGGAGGGAAGGTTTATTTAGGATTTTTTTGGAAGAATTTCATGGAAGGCTTGTCCAATTTCAGTCCAATTTCCAATTTGGAAAAATCTTCAGGACTTGGTGGTTTATGGTTTCTTGGTAATAGGACAACCTACTTGTTTTTTTGTTTTTTTTTGGTCTTATTAACATTAAGAGAGAAAAAGAGAAACTGGTTTCCGAACATTGGTTTATAGATCCTATAACTAAAGTAAGAACAGATGATTTTTTTCCCATTAAACTATATGTAAATATAAATGGATAACAAATGTGTCATTATTAATAAAAGTGTTGTTTTTAGTCAATAAAACATGTAATCATTGGGAACTTTATGTGTTATGGGAGGAAAGAAACGCTTCAGGGCGTACTTTTATAGGAAACTTTTTTATTCATCACTGTAGTGTTAAGAGAAACTGTGCTTTGTTTTATTATTTATTATATTACTTTATTTTTTTATTTTCATAGAACACTGAACATTATACTGTATTTCCTATTTTCACATGTCTCTAAGGCATAATACTTATACAATGGTTATGTCGTATTGGGGTTCAAACCTAATTCTCATTTGAATATATCCATATTTGTAGTACTTTCTAAGTATATGATATTACGACGTTTATTTTATACACTCTCAACAATGATAATTTCACAAATATGGAATATGATTATGTCTACGATTCATCCGGGGACTTTTATACCCTAAGCTGTAGCAGCCATAATACATACAGCGGTCTTCTATATAGATTTAATTTATGTTTGTTCGTAAGGAATTTTGATCGTGGCTAGTTAGTATACGTCACAAAGGAGGTGTATCTGTTTGTCATGCTATCACGTTAGCCCTCGTGCAAGCCGTGCCGCAGACAGACAGTCGGTCATTGATTCATTTTCTCCCCACTTCTCTCTCTATTTGTGTTTTCATTCCTAATTCCACTTGTCTTTCTGTTCACCCCCACTTTCTTCTAAGAAACGTGAGAGACTTAGCAAGGCAACTTTGCCTTTCCTGCATGTCTCTTCTCTCTGACAGGCCCTAATGCAGTTAGTGTAATGTCTCCTCAGTGGATGTTATTATTAAACTGATTTGGAACTTTCATTTATTTATTAATTCTTTTGCAGTGACCACCACTCAGCCTTGCCAAATGCAGACAAGACACACATAAGCAAAAAAAAAAAAAAAAAAAACAACAAAAAAAAAAAAATCCCAGAAAGAAGGAGTACAGGCTTTGAGTCACCATGGTGGCTGCAGACAATCTAATTGGTATTGACATCTGTGTCTCGAAGGGAATTTGACATATAAGGGCAAATCATTCTATTTAGCCGCCTGAATACTCGCAGAGGCGGGCCGGCACGATTCAACAGCGTGCCATTCAGCCGCCGGTGCGCTCCAGCCCAAGCAATCGATCCTAATCCGATTCTCGGACGAGGAAGAGAAAAATGAAAATAAAATCAAAAGCACTGTTAGGGCAATATTAACAAGGGAGTACAATCTGGAGGCACCCACACTAATGCACTCCCGCTGCAGTATTGTTAATGCACGGCGGCCCTTCTGTAAAGGTGCCTGCGCCTCAAAGAAATCTGCTGCCCCAGCTAAAACTGCAAGTGGCTGCCAAAGAGAGCTCATTCTCTGAGAGCCCTGGCAATGGCCAAGCTTGCGCTACCTTGGATGCTCTGATTTCATTATCTTCACTCCCTGGAGCACACATTTCTCTTTTTTTGGGTTGTTGTTGTTGTTGTGGTGGTGGTGGTGAAAGAGGACCATTGAGGCTGAGAAAGAAAGAAGCAGTCCATCAGAGCACCGAGTGCCTGAATATGAGATTTATTATCTGTATGGTGGGATTTATTTTTGATACCGACACGGAGGAACAAGAAACCCGGATTCTGGCTGAAAGTGTTGCAAGGTTACGAAACAAGCTTAAGAAAAGGGAACAGAGCAGTGTATCAGACTGCATTACTGTACAGGATTGAACTAATCAGTCTCAATACTAATACTCCACGCACATTATTGCACAAATAATATCACAGTGGTCACAATGGGACCGTGACCAGGGGGATATTTAAATATGCGAGAAATCTGATTTCGCACTCTTATTTCCAACAGAATTTTCAGGTTACTGCAAACTGGAGGAGTACTTTGTAGTGTTCCCCTTAAGATCTCAGTTGGTCAGGCCATATCAGATAGACCTTTCTGGTCAAGCAGACTTGGGTAATGTTCAAAGTGTCAATGATAGGGTTTGATTTACACAGGTTGGAGCGCAGTGGCTCCTGGTTTGGGGGGATAAACAGGTTGGACAGTCTCCGAGGCCTTTTGAGTTGATCAGTCGCACAGATAGACGTCTATAAACGTCTGTCTCGTGGCCCGTGGCTTTTTTTTTTTTCTGCTCGGTTACTGATGTTATCAAAGAGGCCAGGATAAGGATGTGGAGACATTCCTCCTACTGGCTATTGACAGGAATGAAGGTCTGCTTTTTGCTTTCAGGATATATTAGGCTAATTAGTTTTCTGGTCAGTAC
The DNA here is from genome assembly GCA_030068335.1 of Chrysichthys cranchii. Classification (NCBI taxonomy): domain Eukaryota; kingdom Metazoa; phylum Chordata; class Actinopteri; order Siluriformes; family Claroteidae; genus Chrysichthys; species Chrysichthys cranchii. Next base: position 4,660,763 of record JAQMCW010000017.1, on the reverse strand, counting down.
AAGCAGAGAGTGGTGCAGATTTCCAGGTAGATAATCACTCTAGTGTAAAATTAAGGAAGCACACGGGCATGTGTAACGTTGTATAGTTGTGAAAAACACGTTAAATATACATGAAATGTACGCAGTGTGTCTTTTAATGACTGGGCGTCGTCAGGTAATACGTAACAAATAAAACACAACAGGGTGCGCTGTTATCGGAAAATAATCAGCGACAAGTTGGTTACCGGCCCAGAGTTGATTATTTTCCGAAAAACACTTCGTGTTTTCATTTCTCTTCTACCGTTTGCAAGCGATTAAAATATTGAGTTTATTCCTAAATAACAGACTGTATATCTTTTTAGGCATTTGTAGTTACACGTGAAGCATCTATGAGATAAGCTAGTTCCTATTAACGCTTGTCTTCGGTAAGCTATAAAGAGTCATTTCCTTGTCAAGTTCTCTTTTAGGTGATAATAAGGTTTTAAAAAGAGAGCGAGAGAGATGAGTGAACAAATTTTTCCGATCAAAAGTGTCAAATGAAAAAATTCGTCTTTATTCGTCTTCTGCCGCTTAATCCTGGTCAGGGTCGCAGGGGGAAGCTGGCGCCAATCCCAGCTGACTTCGGGTGAGAGGCGGGACACACCCTGGGCAGGTCACCAATCCACCGCAGGGCGACACACAGAGACAGACAACCATTCACACTCACATTCACACCTACGGGTAATTTAGAGTCGCCAAATAGCCTAATCCCCTCTGTGCATGTCTTTGGACTGTGGGAGGAAACCGGAGTACCAGGAGGAAACCCACGCAAACAACATGCAAACTCGAACTCGGGACTCGAACTCAGGACCTTCTTGCCGTGAGGCGACAGTGCCATCCACTCAGCCCCCGTGCCGCCTCAAATGAAAAAATTGTTAAAAAAAAAAATACCTGGAGAGAATCCCATCTTAATTTGTTGACATACAATTCTGCATCTGCACAGGCCTTATAATGGAGTCACAGAGGTGTATGTGATCCAGGGACTGAGTGAGCAGCCATTAATCTGATGCTGTATCACAATCAGGGCAGGCGAGCTTATCCTGTAAGTCCCTCGCCCTCACCATTACCACAGTAGCACATAGCTCAGCTCCATGTCGTGCCCACATTCGTAAGAGGGCATCATCACCTCTGCACTCAACTATGCCAGCAATTGTTCGGGCCAGGATTAGTGTGGTGGATAATGTTACGGCTCGTTTTATTCCTGTGGAGTCGCTTGGTGTGGAGTATGGCGAGCTACGGAGAGAGGGGATGATTTACAACGCGTTGACTGAACGCAGCAGGTTTACCCAGAGTTTCCAGGGAGAGACCCCCTGCTTGGAGCCTGACCTAAACACACGCATAACATTCAGGCAGGTTTCATTTAGACGGGGGAAAGGACGGAGAATTTAAATATATTAAATTACACCTTGTTGGCTGATGTCACTTAGGCCCATGGTTCTTTCAGGGGTCCATCATGTATAGCCTCGTGGTCCGTTTTCTTTTTTTTCTTTTTTCTTTTTTCATAACCAACTGTTATGAAACTTAATGTATTTATTATTGAGGTGCAGTCCCTTATACTGAACGGCGTTAATTGGAAGGTCAAGAATTCAAAAACAAGTCGGCTTATATATATACAGTAAGGTCAAATCAAATCTAATAATAATAATAATAATAATTAAAAAAATACCGTGATGTCAGGAGGAACATTAGGGAATGAAGATCTCTTTGTCCATATTTAAATACCAAGCGTAAGCATTGATTAGTTGGATTAAGTTTATAAAATTAATCAATATTTCTTGGGGGGGAGGGGGGGATCTGTAGATTTATTTTACAGTTAAAGGAGAGTCCATACAGTTCAGAACCCCTGATTTAGTAGGTATTAAATAATGTTTATGAGATTTTTACTATAATTAATGTAATTTTATTGTTCTGGTACCTAACCACGTGGACAGGCCATGTTAAATTTATTAAAGAGACACTCTGTTACTGTATGATGTTCTGTATTGACACTCACCTGCCTCACAGGAATGTTTCTATCAGTTGACCAAGAGATTAATTTAACTTTCTCTAAAATAATAAGCCCACACTTGTCCACCGTTAGAAATGTTATTGTTATTAAATGTGTCATTTATTTTTCTTCTTCTTTTTATTATTAGCTCACTATTGTCCTCTTCATGACTTTTGTGCTACCTCCAGCTCTTTTGCAAAGCAAATAAAGTACATTTAGCATAGCTTTCTTCAGGTTACTTGCAAAAGTGAATAATTATGTAAACTGCCTTAACTGATGCTTGTTTTCTGTTTTACTTGGTCCGAGGCCATGGTTAAACCCATTTTCTCAAGAAACAGCAACACTAACAATCGTACAACCTGTGAAAACAGACTTAATCCCATGTAATTTAATCCGGGCTCGTTCCTGCAGTGCCAAAAATGTATCCATAATGATTTTCCTTTTGTAATACGATGTCTTAAAGAAGACTCAAATATACTTCGTAGCAATTTTCTCCCAGGATGTATGCAGCAGCTGTCTTTGGCCTATTTAGCCATCTGGATGGTTAGTCCACGGAGATGATAATGCACTTTATGATGAGGGGTGGATGAAACCTTTGACCTTCATAGCCCTTTGACCTTTCTGAGCAATATTCCATGGGTTTCCTATAACTAACATATGCTTACTAGTCCGATATGTTAAGAGAAATTTATAACCACGAGTCTTCCGATAAGTCCTTTTTCCCAATATCCTCATTCTCGGAGCACTCTTGGGGGCAAAAATGAAAATGAAGGTCCGTTTTCTAGAGCCGTCACTGCCGCACTGATTATTAGCACTAATGCTTTAATATATCACATCCATGAGATACATTTCAACACCTAAATGCTCTCAAATGCTCCTGCAACTGACATATAGTTCTTAAAATTTGGTAGATAATTCATAAGATCTACATTTCCAGGTCCAGTTCCATCACGATTGTAAAATAAGGACCAAAATTTCTCTTCCCATGGGGGATGCTGTGACGCTTGGAGCACAAGATCTTTATAAATTTGCCTCTGTGTTCTGTCATCTCTATGTGTTTCCTCCTTATCGCGTGTATTCTGCACACTGACATTTATAGAGCATTTCCCAAGGGCATTTCTCTGCTCTCTGCCAGGACACTGCCTTATGGGTGGTGGGTGATGAATAGCACCAGATCCTACTTCCTTGGCTCCTTTCAATAGATGCCTATGGGCAATGACAGATAATTTTCTTGGGCTGAGATTTAATTAGATACTCCAGTGCAAGGCACAGTTGACCCCGGAGGTTGTTCTGCACTAATCACAGTAAGAATCTTAAGTGTGTTCACGGATGGAAATAAAAATGCATTCTTGGTCATTTTGGACCAAAGAAATGTCCGTTTTTCCCCCATTAAGCTGTATATATATTAGAGATGTAATTAAATACAAAGACATTATTTGAAAGAACGGATAATGTGTTTTTAACAGCTGCAAATGCAAATACAAAGAGAAGGAAAAGCCACATAAATGGATGGTTTTCGTTTTTCATCCTTGGGATTGCAATGGGTTAAATTAGGCTACCAGTTTGTTTATACTTTGGGGGATAGAATTAACAAAATTCATTAGAACAACAAAAATAATAACTGCACAAGTGACATGAATAAAGTGGTCTCTTTATTGCCAGGATATCGCAAGTTTGAAAAGCCAGTGATGCCTCATGCATGGCATCGGAAGCCTTCCATGGCCAAGCGTACCAAAAGTATTTTAAGGCGTTCCATATTTTGGTTTACAAAAAAGAGCACACTGGGGGCAGGATGGTGGCACGGGGCAGATGGACACCCGCAAAATGAACAGGGATTTTTTTTTTTTTTTTGCTGATTTAGGAATCCTGCCCCAGAGCACATTTTTTAGGTCCCAAAAAGAGGCTGTGTCTTGGAAAACAAAGGACACATGGTCACCCTAGTACAAGAAAACAAAATTACTTGATGACACACTCAATCTCAAGTCAGACTGAAACTAGCCAATTGTGCACATCTGTGGGCTCATGTATGCGGAATAGGGCAGATGGGGTTTTCCTCAGAGTGTGTTATGCTACTCTGAAACAACACGAGCAACAGTTTGAAAAGATGTGCTTGGCTGGATTGATGTGTCTCTGAGGCACTCGTTGTTAGCCTTTCCCCTCCTTGGTTGGTAGTTGTCATATGGGGAGTGCTGTCTAGCAGGTGGGAATAAGCAGGTGACCAAATTGTGAAGAAAAAAAATGTAGAACGAAAAGAACTAAAGGGAAGCAGCTGACAGTGCTGGTATTTCTACTTCTGGGATTTTTTTCAGTGTTTTCCAGGGTGTCTGGAGGCAGGCATAGCGATAGCTCTGTTTAACAAGAATAAAAAATAATCCTTATGATTTAGGCCACACATACTTGAGGTTTGGCGCCTTAAACAGATATAGTTCTAGACAGCGGCCTTGGATTACACCAGGGTTATCATGCAATGAAATAAAACAAAACAAAACAAAACAAAACAAAAAAAAACAACAACAACATGTGGCTTAGGAACCAGTTTACGATTCCAATTATGACACAATTCTTAGCTAAATATGTATTAATGACCTTGATCATTTATTTGTAAAGCAAACACCCAGGTCAATGAATATGTCTCCTCGAGTCATGTCCTCTGATCAGCCTCAGTCATACAGCATTAAAATGAGACACTCCCCATTTCGTCTTCCACTGTAGTGTCCATTGACCTAATGACCTTGTGAGCCTGACCTTCAACCTCTGATGTTGACCTCTTCCCCCAGCCTCTTATTTTATTTTATTTATTTTTTTTGGTCTAGTGTCGCCATTGACTACCTGCCAGGCACCTGCTCTGAGAAATGAAACAGTAGGGAATGCGTCTCTGGGGACCTTTTTAGTCCCTCAGACAACAGGCGAGCTCAGTCCTGGCTTGTGAATGGACCTTGAGTGGACCTGGTAAACCAATCTCCCTAATTATCTATTGAAAGAACATTCTTTTTCCTTTCTGAGTCATTACTCCTATTACAATTGCTGAAAAGTAACATGGGGGAACAAACCAAGAAGGGATAGAAAAAAAAAAATCCCCAAAACAACAGCGCACGGAGTTTTGATTTCCACCCTGGTTAATTGCTGGGGAGTTAGATAGGGGGAAAGCGATGCTAAATATAAATGGAAATAAAAGTTAAGGGAGAAACGTTTGAGGAAATACCGTTAACAAAATAAGTTTTTCGATGAGGCTTGTTGACTATAGAAAGTGAAACTGTTGCAGAATCGGAATATTGTTTAAATTAAGATTAGCATGTAAGATGCTTACTTAAAACTTGAACACTGTGCAAAACATGTTAACGAACCAAAAACGCTACAACAACCTCAGAAAGATGACAAGAACAAAAACACAAGATAAAATCTGACAAAAAAAAAAAACCCTGTTCTTATAGTGAAGTGTAATTCTTAGTCACTTCCTTTTGGCATGTTTTCAGTCTTCACATTACTCATATTAATGCTGTCGAAAGTTCACATCTAAAACAGCATTCTGTGAATGCCCTCAGTAAAAAAGCATTTAGGCTCATATATCAGATTACTGTAAACATTCTCCAGATTGCTATTTGATTGAACTGTGCTATAGCCAATCAGCAACAAGCATGTGACCTTGAATAAGGACCGCCCCTTTTCTGGTGCCGTGTTCTTGATTTTGTTGCCGTCTTTTGCCGTTACAGGCCACCATACACGGGCATCTCAGAAGTAAATAGACACCCCTAGTTCCGTTTTATCTATGCGGTGCTTCAAACTTGTTAATAGATTATATTATTATATTTCATTTCAGTTTCCAGTATATTTATTGTTTATAGCACCTAACCATGCGGTGAACACCAGAAGCAAAAGTGTTGTGTGATTTTCAAAGAGGGCATAGTATTGTGGGTCAGTCTGAGGGTGGACTTAGCCAGCGTATGATTGCACAAAACCTTGGGATTCCTCTCGCCACACTCAACAGAGTGATCGTACAATTCAAAAGCAAAAGAAATGAATCAACAGCATCCCGCTCAGGTCGACCTGGGCCCTCTGACAGGGGTCTTCAGACTGTCGAGAGGATTGTGGAAAAAAATCGTCCTAAGGCTGCTGATGTTGCAGAGCAACTCCAAGTAAGTCCGAGTACATCTGTGAGGGATCTCCATCAACTTGGCTACTATGGCAGAGCAGCTAGAAGGAAGTCTCTAGAAAACTAAAAAAAATAAAATAAATAAACAATGATGGTGTCTATTTACTTTTGAGATGTCTGTGTACCAATGGGAACACCAGAAACATAATTATTCTATAGCACGTATTGAAGAACTTCTTTTGTATGGATTTGATGATCAGGATGTACGTTGGTTGTGACGCACCTGCTGTACGTTTTTCGCAAAAACGTTTTCCTGCACTATAGCGCCAGTGTAAAAGAGGTGATAGGAGCGTCTTTGATTTAAAAATAGACCAAGGAAAATACAGCTGCCTCTTCTGAAACAGTGGCCTCTTCTCTCCTATTACTTCAACAGACATAGGTAGGAATCAGCCTATATCGCTTCAGCTTCTACCTGACTTCATTCTTTGAAGCATCAGACATCTGCAGACATCACTTGTCATGATGTTGAAGTCTCAAGAATCTCCAAAGAACAGTAAGCAGATCCCTGGAAAAGGATCCGTCAAGCATATTTTATCACTCAGACTTGTGTATCGCTGCATGTGGTGCTCAACATGTAACCATTCCAAGAATTTACACAGATTCCTCAAATGTCTTCACAAGATGATGACTTTGAACTCAACAGTTCTAACAGCTCATATCCTCCCGGGTCTCTTTTTGCCAACTACAAAGCTGCTTTAAATCTTCCACCACTGCAACTTGCGAGGACTGTTTTGCCATAACCTGTTCCTACCTCCAAAAAAAGAAAAAGAAAAAAAAAAAAGCAGGCACATCCTATCAACGGCCATCGATTGAAGCGTTTCACTCAGCGTTCCTCTCAGCGCCTCTTCTTTTCCTGCCTTCTGAAAGTGATATTGATATTAGAATTTCCCTTCGATCTGTCGAATACGTATTTTATTACTGTATCTACAATCCAACTCCCGCATACTCGTTCATTATTCGTGCATGCGTCCGATTGACATGGTAAAGTCGATCCATCGTAAAGTCTTTGTTTACGTGTAAACGAGGATTTTTCTCATGACTCAATCCAACCATGTGACCACAACTGATCCTTAAGGGGAAAACATACAAAATATCACACTTTGTCAGAACATGACCCAACTTCATACCTTCTTTGGCAGTAAACGTTTTTTAAAAAAAAAAAAAAAAAAAAAAAAAGCTGTCTGGTTGTTATTCACAAGCTGTGAGTTTTGCCACCGCCCCAGTGTGAAAGCTGTCACTACTAATAAGCTGCAAACAATCTGGCTCTGGCCTGCTGGACACAGCCTGTCCTTGGAGTGCTCATTTGAAAGCCTGTGTCTGAATGCGACATCATCGTCGACACCAGTCTTCACATGCAGGCTGCAGAGACGTGGGTACAATCTCCAGAATGCCTTGGGTCAAGGGACAAACAGGTTAAGGCTTTGGCCTTCCAATCCCTAGCAGGCCTGACCTCTACTTTCACTCACCAATAAGCTCACAGTGTCATGTAATTTGTCACAAATTGCAGGCTGACACTCGGGTAAAGAGAGGAAGGTGTGGGCTACTGAATTACAGCTTTTAGCTTCTGAGAGCCATATATTAAAAAAGCGCCCAGTGTTTAAGCTACGACCACTTTGCTACCACTTTGCATATCATTTACATTTTTTCAATATCTGAGACATGACAAATTTTATTCTGACTATTTAATTCAAGTGATTAGTAGTAATTGTAGCAGTGGTAGAGGTGGAATGATAACACTTTCTTTTCCGATGCTGAAACTTGAGTTCAGCTGACGGATATTGATCTGACATTTGAAAAAAAAAAAAAAAAACCACAAACAAAAAACCCAAAAAACCATTAACCTTTTATTGGGTAAAGATTTACCATATTATTTTTAACTTAAGTGGACATCCAAAATAGACACCCATGCCTCTCTGTGAGGTTACAGTCAGTGGTAGCTCAGTGGTTAAGACATTGGATTACTGATCAGGAGTTCAAATCCAAGCGCTGCCTCTGCTGGGCCCTTGAGCAAGGCCCTTAACCATCAATTGCTCAGTTGTATAAAAATGAGATAAATGTAAGTTGCTCTGGATAAAAGCGTCTGCCAAATGATGGTAATATGATGCTAATGTTACAGAAGGTGCATTTATATATACATGCACAGTTTTTGGAAAAAAATACCCTAGACTGGCCATACAGTGGGGCAAAAAAGTATTCAGTCAGCCACCAATTGTGCAAGTTCTCCCACTTAAAAAGATGAGAGAGGCCTGTAATTTTCATCATAGGTATACCTC
>JAQMCW010000017.1:4628935-4648687 GCA_030068335.1 Chrysichthys cranchii | reverse complement strand
GCATGTATGGAATGTATGGATATGTTTATTGATTTAATAAGTCTTTAATTGGACATTATGTATTGCAAAGCTGCTTTGCCCCAATGTCTGGTGTTAAAAGTGCTACACAAATAAAACTGAATTGAATTGAATTGAATTGAAATAATGTAAACTGGACTGACCATAAATCAAATTAAACCAATTTAAAAAATTTATTTGAAACAAGAATAAAAAAGTAAACTAAAATAGTTACTTATGGTAAATAATTAGTACATACTACATACTGTACTAATAAGTACAATGTTTTTTATTTATCGTTACATTAGCGTCATTTGGCAGACGCCCTTATCCAGAACGACTTACATTTTTATCTTATTTATACAAGTGAGCATTTTGAGGTTAAGGGCCTTGCTCAAGGGCCCAACAGTGGCAGCTTGGTGGTGATTGGATAACCCCCTGAGCTACCCCTGCCCATGCATGTATTTATGCAATACTATAAAACAAATTAGACTGATATAAAAATTCATTTTGAAGCTAATAAAATTATTTCAAAAATTATACTTTTTTTTTTTTTTTTTTTACATTTAAATCTATGAGGAAATCATGCTGAAATTTAAAGCTACTATAGGACCTGCAGACGGAAAAAATGGCCGTCATTCTAGTAAGACATGGATTATTAGAGCTTATCCATCATGTAATGGTATTTATTTTGGAATAATTTAGATGGTTTTCGGAAGGACAACATTGTCCTAAGTAGCTTGGAGGAAAAAGAGGGGACCTGAGGTTGGAGCATGCAATTTGTTTTAACTGGCTGGGGAAATAAGCGCAGTGAGCCTTCACCCCAGGCAGCTGTAAATCCGGGCCTCTGCTCCAACACACAGTCAGTAACCTCAGCCTTAACATTTCCCCTTGCTTATTCCTCCCAGGGGTGCCTTCAAATGGGGGAAATGGAGCTTTGGCTTTCGTTATTTGACGTCCTCATCAGAAGATCCCAAAGTCTTTCGCCGCAACACACTTTAGGTGGATGTGTACACATTAAATCAATACATTGAAAAAAGGATAAGCATGCAAGAAAACAACAATCATAATGAATAATTAATATTAATTATTATTATCAGTAATAATAATAATAATAATAAGAAGAAGAAGATGAAGAAAAGAAGAAGAAGAAGAGAGGAAGTTTCTTCTTCCACAAGCAATGGTTTTAAGAAGCAATGTAATATGAGCCTTCTTGACCCTCCTCAGTGATGTATCTATAGTGATGCTTTGGAGCTAGTGAACCATGCCGCTGTGTCGAGTGTGTGTGAGGAATGCACACTGTGGCTCAGTAGCTTTGTGTACACGACATGCATTATGCTGTTTGGATTTCCGGATTTGACATGGATGGATTTCTAGATTTTTGTTGACCATGCGCTGGGTTTAATAAAAAAGGGCCAATGTAAACAAGATCCATAGCTAGAGTGGGGATTTTTGAAGGTGCTTCCAAAATTTTATGGCATTTCTGAATGGTTAACATGAAATACATATTAAATATAGAAAAATATCTGTCAAATAACATAGCTGGACAGTTTTTGAGCTGTACCGTTGTTCAAAAATGGTCGACAGAGACGTATACAATGCAATATTTACTCACGCTAAACGCCGAACGAATACGTCCCTTAGTTCTTTGAAACACATTTCTTGGCTACCAGATGCTACGATGAGAAACGGGATGAATCAGAATTGTGCAGTTTTGCCCATTTCTGTCTGAAAGCTTCTATCCAGCTACCTACACTCTGAGCTCAAGGATATCAACATGACAGCCAATAAAGTACTGGAGGTTTACAGCAGGAAGAGGAAAATGGGTTTTAACATTTAATTTAATTTCCTTATTACGCAACATTATGAATATGGCAAGACTGGCTGATGGAAGATCATCCCTTAAATGAGTAAAAAAAAAACCCTAATTTGTGCCATCACCGCTCCTACTATTATTAGGCATCCATTCCAATTATATGAGAGCGCTACACTTATCAGTGTTGTACAGATTGCATATCATGTAAAGTGTATCTCCGAGTATCTGAAAAGAAGAATTATCGAGAAGTTCTCAGAGGCAAGAGATCATTTAAGCTGTTGATCCATGTGTATCTCCTGCATCTTCCATCTCAAAAATCACATTCCAAGATGGAATAGGGTGAGCGGAGAAAAGTGAAGGTCTGAGATAAGATAGAGGGAGCTGGATGTCTGTGAAGAAGAGAATTATTTTTTCCTCAGAGCACTTCCAGTTCAGCGCACCTCTTGGCCTGTCCACATGAACTCACCGCTAACTCCTCCTCCCCTTCAGAGGCTGGACTTAAAAGCTGTAGTCGCTCATGTAGGGTATTTGCTGAGAGGCCTGGGTTACAGCTATATTACAAAGAGCCACAGGGGTTAGTCGGCTGTGGGTCACCTCACAGGTTTACTCAGGGGGCAAGGGTGTTAATGCTACACACCTTTAAAGAGCTACAAGATGTCTTCACTTACCTCGAAACAGGCACTGTGGTAAAAGCTGGAACCAATCTCTGTAACCCTGAGTGCATGTGTGTGTCTTACGGCATTTCAGTGTCTCTGCTAGAAACTCTCATCGGTTGTACTTTTGGTGAATCTTTTGTGTTGTAAGCGATCAGGGGGAAATTGTGGCAAGAATGCACACCTATTTAAGGATTAGTCTCCAGAAAAGCCAAGAAAGGCCAAGAAAACCAGGGGAAATGCTATATTTTAATTGCATTTGCAATATATTTAACGAGAACACTCCATATATTGAAAAGTATACTCCCAGATATAAAATATCACCCTTTCAAAATGGATATTTGATCTTAATATTGGTGCACTGAGTATTTGGGTGAATTAGGCATTGATATCAATGTGCAATATTGTCCTGTTGAGATAAAAAAGTAAACAAATAACAAATTCATCCACAGAATTTTTATTGCAATGGGATTTAGGTGCCATTTCAGGAAGAAAAGTGAATCAGAGATTTGAAAAGTGAATCAGTTATTTGACTATAGCAAAGGGAAGTAATGAAAACAAATGGCCGGTTTAATTCCCAGTGGATCTTAATGAGGAACTTAGTCATCATGCTAATTTTATTTCTCTCTGCTAGAATGGCTCCATTTCCTCCAGGTGTTTTTAAAAACTCTGGGCTACCAGTACATTTACAGCCAGTTGGCAGATGTTAGCCCTCCTGTAACACAAACCCAAAGTCTCACTCCTCTCAGTTGAGCTATCTCCCAGTCCAGTAGTATTGGATCAGTGGGATTCTCATTGGATTATCAGTGTGCGTTGGGATTTATACTAAACATGTGCTGAACGATTTGTTTTCTTAAAAAGACACCAGATAAGGCGGAGGAATAAAGGAAGGAGGTTTCAGAGTCGAGGTTTCCTTTCACGTGTAGTACACTGGCAGACGCTCTTGTCCAGAATAACTTTGTAATAAAAAGGGTAAACATTTGAAGGATATCATAACCTGAAATACTAGGCCCATGGTGGATCCAGAAACACTGGGCAGAAAGAAATACACCACGAACAAGCATATTCACCTTCATTAACATTTATGTAAGTTAGACAATTCCTCTACCACCATGATTTTGGGAGATAAGAGGACCGCAGGAAACCCAGAAGAACCCCATGTGGGCATGGAGAGAGCTCGTAAAACTCCTCTCTTTCTATATTTTGAACTCCTGGATCAACCTGGAGGCCCTGGACCTGTGACGTGACAACTAACTTTGTGTAAAAAAAAAAAAAAAAAAAAAAAAAAAAAAACTTATTTCCTTATCCATTTGTAAATATGGAATAAAATATGTAGAGGATCCTCAAGTTGTATTATGTGTTTATCTGTCAGTACTTTGAAGCAGGTAATCTTCTTCTTCTTGCAGTCATGGAAATTGTAAAGAATGCAGTAATTGAGCACTCATACACAATGGATAATGCTAAAACGGCAGAGAAAACACAACCCTGAGAGTTTGCAAGCTTGTTTTGGCTTCATTATCATTGCAGACATCATCACTGCATTACATGTCCTAAGGGCTTTTGTCTAGTTGGTAGGATAAAAAGACAAATTCAAACTTAAATGAAACTTAAGAAAGTTATATCATTAAGAAATCACGAGTTTGAATCCTGACAATGCCACAGCCATCCATAGCCATCCAGAGCTAAGGGAGCAAAATTGGCTATGCTGTCTGGGTAGAAGGGGTGGGGAAACACTCTCTCTCTCTCTCTCTCTCTCTCTCTCTCTCACTCTCTCTCTCTCTCTTTCTCTGTATATCAATCACAGCAACACTAACCAATCATGGGAGTCTGTGAGGTCTTGCATGCAGAAGAGGGTAGATAGCATGTTCCTCTAGTTGTGTTACGCTGCCCTGTGATGTAGCATGAGCAGCACTTAAAAAAATAAGATGTGTTTGGCTGGTTTGTCATGTCTCAGAGGAAGGACGTGTTATTATTCAGCCTCTCTGGTCGGTAGCTGTCGTAGTACATGGGAGAGCTGGCTGGTGGAAGGGAACAGGCAAGACCAATTTGGGTGAAAAACAAAAGACAGTCAATCAATGTGAAGTAGATGCAGAGAAAAATAAAGCAAGAAAGCTTATTCGATCACTGAGGATCATGTTTTATGAGTACTCTTGGATTTCAGACAAGCACATGCTTTGAGATGGGAATTGGCATGTAGCTGTGTGTCTCTGAACACGGGATTAGACGATGTGATGCAGAGCCTTTTCACGCCTGCAATGTGATTTCTGGATTTTTTCTTCTTTTTAAAGTAACACAATCAGATGGGCCATTGTATAAAATCCCAACTAACTGAAAGATCCATTGCTCCATACATTTCATATTCCATCCCAGTGAAAAGCTGAATAACTGGCATTACTTTACAGAAGTGCTCAGAATGTTCCCAAACGATCAAGCATTTATTTCATAGTATTTTATATCTTCTATATAGTAGGTTCCCAAGTGAATGCAGTCACATGAGGGACCAAGGGGACCTTTGGCAAGGCAAACCCAACTCTTCAAAGAAATGTCACCGCACTCCTTCATTCATCCGTGTGGTTATGGTTTATTCAGGACAGGCCTTTATGGACCTGGTTTTGGGCCAAACAGGAAAATACTTGATACATTAGAGTGAAAAGGGAAAACAGTAAAAACCTATTAATTCATGAAAAGGTGGAGGAAATGAGGCATCTGAAGGGAAGTGCACTATCCTCAGAGCTGCTGGAGAAACACCAAAACATTAAAAAGACAGCTTTTAGTGTGACTCACGCACATCCCAGCAGACACTTTGACTGACAGGGAGGAGAGCCAGAATAAAGGCAGTTTACGATCAGCATAATCAATTTGACATTATGTATGTTGCACACGCATAATGGATGAAGGAATGGGGGTGGGAAGAAACCGGTGCTGGAACGGGTGCTTAGTAAGATTCCAACTGGGCAACAACTTCTGTGGTGATTACTGTCCCTGGCCCATTTTAGCAGGCCTTTTTTTTTTTTTTAGTTTTTTTTCTTCTTTCAAGAAGTACTTAATGCGATCACAAGATGTCTGTAGCACACACTTTAAAAGCTATCGAGTATGCATATAAATTCTTAGCCGGCATCATTTCGCTCATCCGTTCAAGGCGTTCGCCACTCTCTCTCCGCATGTTAATCATAACACTGTAAACCTCTGTCCGAAGATTAAAGCCATCACACGCCTCAAGTGAGACACACTTACAAAAGCAGAAGGAGGTAATAAAGTGTACTCCAAACAGTAGAGAGGAGCTTAATGTTTTTGAAAGTCTTTTTAAGTTTTCAAATGATCTACAGACCTGTAGGTGGTTAATCATGAAGTGGAGAGCGACAATTCTTCGGCTTGTACAAGGAAACGGCCCCTCTTTGCATACTGATGTTTGGTTTGTGCGTCCCTATTTTGATGTATAGAAATCTCCCATTTCCTGTAGGCTTTACTGCATTCGAAACAGGATCCCATCAGTATGCTTATGCTTATGCCGCCATGATGAAAACAAAATTTTGTTAAAAATGAAAAAAAAAAGAAAAAAAAATGTTGTTAACCGTTATTAAGGTTTTTGGGAAAAACAAATCAAACAAACAAACAAAAATAAATAAATCAAGCAAAACTTTTCAAAGAAAATCCTCCAATCTGAGGTAAACAACTCTCCCAAATTTTTACAATTCTGATCTCAAGGCTACAACAAAGGCTGCTTTGCTTGGCAAGTGGGTTCACTCGACTGAATTGGCTAATTATTTCAGAACATTAAAATCTGGAGAACCAACCTAAGCTAAAATCAATTTTCTGAAAGGGCCTCAGGCTTTTGAGACATCCCAAGGTAAACGATAAATTTTACCCTTATTATGACCAACAAAAGAAGACATGAAATGGTGTTAACAAAGCAGCAGCACACTGACACTGAAGAAAATATGGCTGCCAACCTTGGTTAAAGACCACAAGAGTGGAGGCAAAGTTTACTTGTACCAGATAAGATTCTGAATGCACTAAGCCTCAGAGACTCTGAAAAACTGATTGAGAAAGAAATGGAATTATACACTGTATTATGAAAAGCAAACTTGAGATATATACAGAAATAAACCCTTTTCAATCAGGAAAATGGTGCATTGTTTCTGAAAACCTTCCACAACTCATGTTAGACTGTCATATAAAGGACATTATTTGCTTCAGCTATTGTGGTGAGAACATTCAGGGGAAAAAAAAAACAAGACATGTACCCTGACCTTCCCTAGTTCTCCAGCAGCACACATACAAGCATTACATAAAAGATTAGAGAAAAGTGATGGGGGAAAAAATCTGTCCTATTCAGTTTCATCGTTGATATCAAACAATAATTCTTATAGAATAGGCAAGGATATAAACCACAAAGATGTAAACATAGAAAGAACATAAAACTTTGACCATTGTCCTTAGCATCGTCTGATTAATATAAAATACTTTGCACCACAGCAGTGTGGACATCTCAGAAGACTGATTCATTAACTCTAGCAAGACAAGTTTTTATTAATGCATGTGTTCTAATACATTTTCATTTCTAAAGTCACTCGTTCACGTGGACTTGTGTGTACGTGCTGTATAAACTCTGACTAATAATAATAAATGGGTGGTTATTTTTAACAAAGAAAAATGTATCAGTGTACTCCAGTGGTAGATGGACAAAAATTCGGCAAGGAAATGTTTATTTAATATTCATGGAAGGAGTCTCCAGTGTCACTGCTTTGATAACAGTCAGTAAGTTTCCCACCACGTGAAAGTCCTCAGGTCAGAGGGCTTTCTCAGTAATGTGTGGTTTAACGGTACGATTATTCCATGACGTTAAATGTAACTGTAAACCTACTCCTGTTAAACTCACACACTCATCTTCTGCTGATTAATCCTGTTCAGGGTCACGGGGGGAAGCTGGAGCCAATCTCAACTGACTTCAGGCGAGAGGCGGGGTTACACCCTGGGCAGGTCGCCAATCCACCGCAGGGCAACACACAAAGACAGACAACCATTCACACCTACGGGTAATTTAGAGTAACCAATTAGCCTAATCCCCTCTGTGCATGTCGTTGTACTGTGGGAGGAAACCAGAGTACCCAGAGGAAACCCAGACAGACATGGGGAGAAAATGCAAACTCTACACAGAAAGGCGCCCAGGTCGACCTCAGGGATTGAACCCAGGACCTTCTTGCTGTGAGGCAACCGTGTCGCCCCCTGTTGAACTAAATAAATATAATAGTAACATACCAGAAAGGTGTTTTAAATGCAATGCGGCTCAAAAAGACGCAAGACAGGAGGCTTAAATATATATAATAATAGTAGACCCAGGAAGGAAAGGAGGAGCATTTTTTTGTTCTTGTTGATTTTGTTGAATTTTGGTCAACTGAGTTCTGAATTCTCCTCATTTGTGTTAAAGGTGCCATGTAAATGAATGGTTATGGTTATTTAATGTATAGGAGTGTGAAAATAGAGGAACAGGTGGGACAGGTTTTAGGGGGTTGAGCATTTAACTGTTTATATTGCACAGTAAGCTATGGTGATATGTATTTACCTGTGTGTATGTGTAAAAAAAAATGTAACTGTAAATGTATGCATAAGAGTATGTATGAAAAAGGATGAGGTGTTGGTTATTCATAAAGTAAAAATTGTAAGTGCTGGAAACATGCTGGAGCATAAGAGGAAGGATCGTCAAGGAAACACATGTGAGCCCCATATTAAAATGCCTCAGGAAATGCTTAACTACCTGACCAATATTATGTCTTCATTCGCTGCCTAACAAATCTTGGAATACAAAAAGCTTTAATGCAGGCATGTGGTGTCTTTGTGAAACTTAATGGTAGCTCTCTGCCTTGCTAGGATAAAGGAACACCATGACTGATTGACAGCAAGGGGCAAGCAGAGTTGAATCAATTTAAGCACATCAAATTAAGAATTCATGCACTTTGAAAAGGACAAATATTGGCTGGGACCGTCAAAGCTCCCTTTCTGGTGAGCCGTGAGCCTATCATCCATTAGCTAGCCAAGTGGAACTCTGGGTAATGGTGTCAGGATGAGGCCAAGAAGTTTATTAGCTCTAAAATACCCAGGCATTAGAAATTTTGCCACCTCATTTTTTTTTTTTTTGCCTCTTATCTGTCACATGTAAAGTTATTTAATCTTACTTGTGTAATCCTGAATATAAATAATGAATAAGGAAGCATCATATCATCTGTCATATCTCGGTAGCGTTTTATTTATTTAATTATTTATTTCGGCATTATTGGTCATTGATTGTCAACAGGAAACCACACTGAGATAAAGTTCCCGTTATTTTAGCAGTCCACCAGAGTACAATGTGCTGAGATGGGTAGAACAAGCTGCCATTTTTGAGCCTTTTAAGACCATATGGGGCAAGCGTTTGCCCCGCTCCAGCCCATGTTTAAAATCCATTGCAACTGCCATTTCTGTCATTTTTCTCAGTCTTGCCACAAACACATAACAGCCACTTGATATGTTTGCACGGCGATTTACGGATGAACATTATCATGTTTTCAGAGGGAACATCTGGTGGGGGTAAAAGGTTACAGTAGGGATCCCAGCCCTTCACAGAATTCCTTCCATCATATAAATCACCAACAAGTCACTGTGAACTGTGGGCGGATGGGGAGGGGGGTGGGGCATTAACTCAATCCTGTCTGAGCACTCTGAACCCAGATCCTCTGTCAAACTGCCTCACAGCCACTTAAAGTACAGACGTGCATTAAGCAAGAGCAGAGATAACCATTTATTCAGGACCAAATCAGTGTCTGTGCTGACGACGCGGCTCTTGATTTCTTCACAGAGACCCTTAGTGCTCATACGCATACCGGAACTATTAGCGTTAGAAGAATCACTGGTTCTCCTCTTCAGAAGGCAAAGCTAGAGCCTTGGAGTTGGCCTGGTCGACCTGATCCTGGAACGCTAATGTGAATGAACACTAGCCATCAGGACAGAGCATAGCACCTAGGAAACCCTGTCATTATGGACGGACAGCTACATGAAGCATCAATGACTCAGACACATGTCAGGAGCTGTAAGCCTTACAAGTTGTAGTGGACTGTCACACAAAATGCTGTCATTCTATGCACATGTCTGGTAAAACTGAGAACGGATACACTAGCCAGGGCTTTCTTACTATTGTTTAGGCAACCTCACCTCGTAAGAGGATCCCAGAACCAGGATGTGATATAAGAACGTCACAATAGGTCAGGCAGGAAAGATGTCTTTCCCTTGACTCGCCATGACTCATTTAAAAGAGTGGCGGGGCATACAGGCACACTTCACACCCCTTCAATGACTAGGAAGTACTTGACAGCTCCTCTGCCCTGGGTTCCCAGTTTTCTTCCTCTTACGTAGGTTTTCCATCAATCGGTCCCTCTTAAACCTGATTACAACTGTACAGTCTTTCACACTCTTCGACTTTCATGCTTAAAATCTCTCACCGCCGTCCACTCTGAGGTGATTATGACCGTGCCCTGCTCCCCGTGAAGACTACAGACTCCATGAAGCTACGAAGCACCCCTGTGTGTAGGAGTGCCATTCGGGGGGTCATTTGCATCTCAGCATAATTCTTCAAAGCCAAAGCAAGTGGTCTGCTACTGCGAAGCATTTGAGTAAGGAATAAAACACACTGGGATGTGCTGTGAAAGGAAAACAATCAACACTCCAATGTGAAATGTTTTTTTTTTTATTTCTCATATACACAGGAATGTGCCAAATATATCCTTTTTGTAATCAATGAAAAGAACAAACACACACTGTGGAGTCTTTGTTTCTGTTGTATCGTACATTATTGCAACTATAAAATATAGTTGAAAAAACTCCCCTGTCCTGATTGAAGACTCTCCTGTGAGGGAGAGATCTTACTGTTACAAAGAACTGGAGCTGGAGACTCCTTTAATAAATGTTACATAAACATAAAGCGACCTCATGGCAACGATTATGTTTGTTTTGCTTAAATAATGCATTTGAAATCCATTTATTAGTATGTTTAGGTTACAATGATCTTCCACCATGCAAGTCCCTGTTAATCGACACCTTCTGACCAAATCTGAGAGTTCAGCAGCAGCACTGTGGTATAAAATTTGTGAACAATTATCAGCCAGTGCCTTCTTTTCTTTTTTTTTTTTTTAAGTCGAAATGATAACTCCCTAAAGAATCTCCGTTGCAAACCCTTGCTCAGTGCACAAAATATTAATTATCTTTGATGCTAGAGTAGTAAAGCAAACCTGTTTTGGGTTTTTTTTCCAAAACTTAAATTTGAAATTTCTCTAGAAACAGCTATCGGGGTGATTCTCCCTTCGTCCGCTACATAGGCTTTAATGATTTTATTTGGCTTCACTCTGCATTGGGATTGATGTCTCAGTGGACACATAATAAACAATGACATTACTGTTACAAACACATCAGATATGAGCAGAAAGGGAGAGTATAATACTGCCTCTGGCAATATATACAAAGTGAGCTAAAGGGTGTATTTAAAAAAAACCAAAACAAGATATACCACCGGTAACAAGATATCGAAATGTTAAGGTGTTCTATAACCAAAGAGAACCTCTTATTTATAATGGTCCCTTTGTGTGTTGAAAGTGCCTTTCATTATTTGCATTTGGTTTTATCACCATAATGTTGTCCTGGGTCATTACCTCAAACACTATGGTTATTGTGTGGGGAATACTCCGCTGGAAGTTCATTTATGAGCTGGCATGCCGTTTGGATACTTTGGCGCCAAAGAGACTAACTGTCACTGTAATAGACGGTGCTTGGGGTGGTTTTATGAATCCATGGGCAAGACTATTAATGGCCAATCCAATGACAATAGCAATGGCAAAAACAAAGGCTGAAAACGTACATGAAATCATGATATCAGTGAGATTTTGTGCTTTACCTAGGCCGTGAACAGGACGTGATGGAGCAACAGAGGAAGCGTCCTAGTATTCAGGTGATGGGGTCCTCTACAGGTATGGAGATGCCATTTCTCTGGCAGATGCATCCCTGATGACAACCTGCTGGTCAAAAAAAGTCGCACACACTTAAACAGATGAAATTCACCGTCATGGCCACAATCTTGGTTTTGACAGGGAAGACAGATCACAATAATATGAGTGGATTTGAGCCATATTCTTCTCTGCACCTCAGGAATAAACTCTATATTGCATCATCATTACTACACAGGAAGGCTTTTCCTTTAAGCAAGGTTGGCAGCAGTGATTAATCAAATGAGTACTTGTTTTTGGATGGACTCTCAAAGTCTGGGCATAAAATGAGCGCAACCAAAAGTACTTCCACGAGAGCCTATTGAAATTTTAAGCACGGCGAGTGTTCGCTGAGACTTTTATCAGAAGTGTTGATGGACATCCAGGCCTGTGCTCTTCTCAGTGTGATGCCCATGTCCTGCTGGCTGGCTCCAGGCTGATCAAGATGAATGAGGCAATACGGCCCCTGCCAGGAGATATCTCCGACCTGCTGAGCTGACGACACACAGCACAAGTGTGGCCCTGTGGGACTGATCCCTCATTCTGCTGCCCCCACAAACATCTCCAGCCTGGTGCTTAGCATACAAAGCTAGGCCTGCTGAGTGGAAATCAAAGCCTTTTGCTTCGGAACGTCAGGTTTGTTTCTTCCTCTACTGTTTTCTTTCCTGACCATTGACTTGTTAAATTGATATGCATTATGGTAGCCACTGCTGACTTGAGTATCCCTTGGCCATTCAGGTAGTGGACATCTCATTATACCAAACTGAATCTTTCCATTGACAGACACACAAGAAAGCTATTGCATGCATTTTGCAGCTTGATTAATGCCATTCTTGGCTTTAAGACCAAGGGTCACTATGGGCTGCCTTGTCTGGGATGGTGACACAGCGCATAGAGAAATGAAGACGCCCAAAGAAATGGAAGTGATATGACAAATTACTCCGAACCTCACTTGGTAGCACGGTCACCCCGTGGGTTACACGATAGACTATTTTGGGTGTCATTAGACAATAAATCACTAGACTTGTGCTTGTGAGGAGAAGTTGCGGCCCAAAGCAAAACACTCGAAACTAAAGCAAAGATTAACAATCTAGGCCAATGCTTTTTGACTGAGCGCATAAATGTTTGTTCTTTGTTACTTGTTTGTGTAGCGGCTTTCCATTTGTGGCCATGTTAAAGATGAGTGACAGGAAGAAGAACAAGCAAGCTAACAACGTCACAATAGCAATGGAGTGACAGTAACAAGAAGCAGACTTTCATGGCAGTTATTTTTCCCTCACCATATTGACTAATACAATGTGACACAGTGTGGAAACGTCAGGAATACAGGCTTGTTGTTGACTGTCTGGTTGCGCTGAATAAAACATTGCCAATCAATAAATCATTTCTCTGTCAACAGATCTTGAACTTTCATCTAAGAAATATGGGGGGGGGTTCAAAAAGTAAAGGCAATTTTAAAATTACGCAATAACCAGGAGAGCAAGAGACAAAGCATGGAGGGGAGACATCTGTCTTCTTCCAGAGAAGAAAAAAAAAATCAAAAGTCAGCCCTCCCCCAAGAAAATCATGTTAACATTCTTTTGGGACATAAAGGGGTCTATTCTGGTGCATTTCCAAGCACATGGGCAAACAGTGAACAGTGCAAATTACTGTGCATTGTTGAGAAATCAACTTTAACCTGCAATTCACAGCAAAAGAAGAGGAATGCTGTTCAAAACAGCAACGGCTTGGGGTTTAATGTCTCCTTACAGCCATATCCTCCTTACAGCCCACATCTGGAGTTGCGCAATTAATACATCTTCAATCCACTGAAGGAGTCACTGCACTGTTGCAGATTCACCTGTGATGATGAAGTAAAGGAAGCGGTGCTCCCCTGGCTTTGGGAGCAGCTGAAAACTTCTTCTCCGCGAGAATACAGAAACTGGTTGAACGACATGACACATGAGTCGATTTGCATGGGGACTACGTGGAAAAATGAGATGTTCAATTTCTCACAGTTTCTTCTATTAAAGCCATTAAATGTATTTTGCCTTTATTTTTTGATTCTTCCTCATATTAAAGCGTTAGCATTTAAATCTATTTTAATGTTTGAAACCAAGTTTGCACAGTTTCCCCACCTTTTCCTGACTTTCCACCACCTTTTCCTTTACTACAACAGTCAGTAAATTGCATGTAAGTAGTTAGAACTAGCTAGTAAATTACAGTACAAAACAGTTACTTAAAAACCACTGGTTAAAGTAATAACACCATCCTATTACTAAACATTGAGGAATTGTAATATTTACCCAGAGCTGACATGTTTTCATTAAAAAAAAAAAAAAAAACCAACAAAAAACGTACCAGTTGCTAAATGTGAGAAAAAAATGGCAGCTAAGTAGCTTGTAGCAAAAAACAGTAACATAGCTAGCAAAACAAAATAGTGATAGTGCTAAGCACCTATCATTAGTGACTGCTAACCTTAACCCTCAACTGCTCTTTTGTAAAAAACAAAAAAAACAAACAAACAAACAAACAAACCTGCTCAACTGCTTTGTATAAATGTGTCAGCCAAAGGTAACTAGCTAGATAATTATGTAGCTAGCAATAATAATAAAATAGCTAGACTGATAGCTATAAATTTGAAGGCTTGCCATAATCCTTAACTGCTCTATTGTATCTTATCTCAAGTATAAGTTGCTTTGGATAAATCCATTAGCCAAAATGAGGTGGTAAAAAAAAAAAGGTTTCCTTGCTAGGAATAACAAGACATATTGATTAGTGAGTACAGTACCCCTAACAATATCTATTTTGCTCGTCAGTTTCTCAGGACAGTGTGGATTGTGACAATGGTGAATCTTTTATAAAATTTCATTTTTAAAGTTTTTCCTGAGAAATATTTCTGTGCACATCTGTACATGTGTGTTTAAACAGGTATTATAGATACTTATTTCCATGTTAGGCAACAGTCCAGTTATTTACTGTGTGCCATACCATAATATCCTGCTACTTTCAAACAAAGAGTAATCTACTGTATTCCCATGATTATTGAATTCCTGTATTATAGTTTTGTGCTGTATGAAAGCGTTACCGTATTTCACTGGCCATTTTACGAATACCATCTGTGTGACATATAACAAGGGTTAACTCAGCCACCCTGCAGCCACTGACCGACCTATTTATCTGTTCATTCTGGTCATTTATCTGTTCATAAGGCTTTCGTCAGCACAGAACAAAGTTCACAGGCCTGTAAGTCCCTTGTGGGAATATATGACCACAAATTTTAACCTATAGTTGAAATACAGTAGTTTACCTCACGGTTTACAGTGGGCTTTCATTTTAAACCCGAGGCTTTTTGGCAGTATATCCATTCGAATGAGTCGGAGAGTGAATGAGGAGCAGCTGCACCGTTGCACTGCTCCTATTAGTCCCCATAAGTAATGACCGGGTCTCAAACTGAGAGAAAGGAGACAGATAATGACTGAAAATAGTGATAAATGCTGTCATAAATGAAGATGTTTTAGCACAGCTGGGTTAAAATCGGAACTAGTTCAAACAAATCGCAAAGTAAAGGCTAAGATCGATGGTAATGATGGGCGCTGTTTGTGTGTATGGCCCTGATTCATCCATAAAGGTTTAGCTCCTGGAAATCAGAAAGCAGCCCAAGTGTAGAAGTACCTTGTAGCGAACTGTGCAATAGTCAGCACGAAATATTACTTCATTATGTAATGAATTTATTTAAGATAAGAGGAAAAGCAAAAAAAAAAAGAAGAAGAAGAAGGCCAATGAATATTTGTGAAAGGCCTTCTGAGTGTGCAAGGTCAAAATAAACACCACTGACTAAAAAGAAAGTGAGCTAGCTGGCCTAGTAAACACAGAATCTGCGCAAAATGGCACCCGCTTCCTACAGGCTTCACTAAACTCCTTTTACTGCTGGAGTATCCACTACTATAAACAAGCCTCCATTCAGAATAGCAAGCTACACGTCATTTAGTTTGTCTCTTGTGGATGTGTAGCAACCGGTAACGGCAAGGTTTTTAACCTTATTAAACCCAGCATTAGCTACAGTATGTAGTTTCTCTATTATTCGTCTTCTGCTGCTTAATCCTGTTCAGGGTCACAGGAGGAAGCTGGAGCCAATCCCATCTGATTTTGGGTGAGAAATCGAGAAGCGGGGTACACCCTGGGCAGGTCACCAATCCACTACAAGGCCAACACACAGAGACAGACAACCATTCACACTCACATTCAAACTTACATGCAATTTAGAGTAGCCAATTAGCTTAATCCCCTCTGTGCGTGTCTTTGGACGATGGGAGGAAACCCACACGGACACAGGGAGAACATGCAAACTTCACATAGAAAGGCACCCGTGTCAACCCCGGGGCTCGAACCCCGGGGCTTGAACCCAGGACTTTCTTACTGTGAGGCAACAGTGCTAACCACTGTACCACCCACCATATGCTGTACGAGACCCGTTGGCCTGTCTTCCATATACCTGTTGGCCTGTCTTCCATCTTTTCCATATCTTTGCCCTTGCATTCCTCAAGACCTATCAAAACAGACAGCTCATTAAGCACAATCAGCTGATTAGTGGTTAATTATTTAAAAAAAACCTTTGACCTTTTCATGTGGTGTTTCATTCTTGAACCCTTTTACTTGTTTTGTGATATACTGGGAAACAGTAGAATATATATTTATTGATCTATATCAATATATAGGTGAACAACCTTGCCAGATAAATGTGAATATATTGTTAAATATATGGCAATATAGCAATGTGCTAATGTGGTACATAAAATATACCCTAAACGGCTAAAGGTTTGTCGAAACCTGACCATCACACCCAAATAGTATACCCATATGTGCATTTTAAACACCTCATTCTAGATTTAGCCCTGACTTTCCTGTTGAAATGACCTCCACTCTTCTGGGAAGATTTTGAAGCATGGCTGTGGGGATTTTTGTGTGCATCCAACCCCAAGAGCATTGGTGAGGTCATGCTTCGATGTTGGGCGAGGAGGCCTGGCGTGCACTCTGCATCTCAATTCATCCCAAAGGTGTTCAGTGAAATTGAGGTCAGGGCTTTGTGTAGGACTCTCGAGTTCTTACACTCCAACCCTGGGAAACTATGTTTTCATATAGCTTGCTTTGTACACAGGGGCATTGCAGGTTCGTCCCAGGAAATTGTAATGCCACAGAATCCAAACGCTTCCTACACAATTGTTTGTGGCAGCAGTTTGAAGAAGGCCTACATATGGGCTTGATGGTCGAGTGTCCACAAACAGAGCACATCCTCCCTGAACATTCTTTGCGTGCTTGAGTGGGACCGCACATATGCATGTTTTCACTGTCCTCTGAGGCTATGCAGAAGTCCCATTGCTTTTCATCTTCACCTGTGACACATGTGCCTGGGAGTGTCATCAAACACCGTGTCCGTCCAAGCCCAGCACCTCCTAACCTGTGGCGGTACACTTTCTTTCTATTCCTTATTCTCTCAGACAACTGTCACTCACCTGTCTAGTCCTTTTACCAAGCTCTGATGATTCTTTTCAGTGCCTGTGGAATATCAGACTGAGTGACATACGGTGTGTATGCCCTCATTTGTGAGCGTGTGTGCGTGTATGTGTATGTGTGCATGTATTTGTGTTGCATTCTTTAGTGTTGAATGAAACACATTTAAGCAGAGGAGAAAATTTGACTACCGGTTTGATCACTTTATTATATGTTGGGAGGTTCACATGTTGTGTCCCCGTCTCTGTGTTTAGGTTTGGGACTAGAAGCAGCTATAGATATGAAGGAGCTAAGGGTCAGAAAGCTTGTAGCGATAATACTGCATTCATATCAGTTCTATAATTTTTGACACCCTCGATTTTCCGGACAGAACCTAAAGTTGAGACAATTGTCTGAGTAAACATAAACTCTTAGCATAGAAAATTCACTCTATTTATTTGAGTTTATAATAAAACACAATCTACTTCAGGTTTATTAAAGATTAGTATAAGATAAGCTTTTTATCCTGAACACAGCTACAGGCTTATACAGGTCAAAATAATGCTTTTATGTAATAAAAATGACCAGCAGTGAGTAAACATTTTCAAGTAATGAGAAGTTTTCCTGTCCTCCAGGATTCTCCCACATTACGTGAACGTGCATAGGGATTCTTGTAAGACGAAGCCACTTGTGAAAAATGTGACAAAAGTCGGAAGCAAACGAAAAATTCCACAGGACAGAAAAGAATAAATTCCCAGCTGCTTAAAGAAAAAGCGTGAGGATCATTCTCAGAGAAAAAGAAATGGTAGCGAAGAGCGAATTTTTAAACGCTTGATACATGTCTTGATTTTTAAAAAAAAAATAAAAAAATGTTTTATATTTTTCAACAAAACAGACTCTCCACAGTGTGTAGACATCCTAAAGTTGCACCTCAGCTGAGGCATTATATAATTTAATATAATGTGTTTATATAGGATTTTTATACCGAATAATTGAACATACAGTAGGTTTCAGTGCCCAAAACCTCTACGGTTTTATTTCATTCACATTACTATAATATATGTAGAAGTTACATAGAGTATAATATGACTTCATATCTCATGGGTTGTCTCAAGAAGTCATTATTTAGCCATTTTCATTAAAAAAAAAACCCAAAACCCGCACAGTTAAACAATATAATATAAGTCAGTTAACTGCATAAATTGCATAATGGCTCTCCATCTCAAAATGACAAACTTTTCATTACAGCAAGGTATCATCATTCCCAAACGTCAGATTATTATGAGAACAGTCTGAAATATTGGGCAAATAGAGATCAGTGAAGTCACGGCAGCACTGCAGGCGTACACTGTGTAGCCGGCCTTGTGACTGAGGCTCGACTCAGACTACTTCGCACATATTTGTGAAAAATTGGAGAAGACAAACAGAGAAGGGAATATGTACACAGTGCCTCTAGCCATTGCCCCAACCTTTCATGAATTGCCCTGGCCTTACTGCCATGTGGCATATGGTCTGAGACAAACTGTCAGACCTCAACTTCCTGGATGCCTCAGCGTTGGGGGAAGAGGGTCATTCGTTTCTCTGCAGATGGCATCATACTGACTTAGCGCTGATTTGAAAGAGCATTGGAGTGGTTTGGATGGTTTGGCTCGGGGATAGAAGAGGAAAATGTGGTGGAGGCTGAGCACATCCGTGCATTACTGTTGGAGAAAATGTTTCCAGCATTATACAGCTGTGGTGCACTGATCAAGTTCAGAGATATTTTGGGTTTGGTTGTAGCAATTTATGAGTTTTGATATGAGAACAAGCTGAAAATGCACTTTCTCAGACCAGTAAGGAGCAGTCAGAGCAAACGTAAATAAAATTTGTTAACCTGAAAAGCCAATGCACTGAAGGGCAAAAGACTTGGGACAGGAAACATGGCACATTTGATTTTAGTGGCGATTATTTTTTCTCCAAAAAAAAAAAAAAAAATCACTCATTTATGAATAACTGGTGAGGAAAACATTGTGATGAAAATCCAGTGACCTAACACCCACCAGCATACATGCAATTTGACAACGTGATGTGATCTACATGCTCCAAAAAAACCCTCCAAAAAAATAAGAACAGGTATTTTTAATTTCTGCATCAACTAATAGGTTGTTCAATAATAAAAATGCATGGTCGGTGTGCAGTGCATCACCATTTCATACGCTATATGGCCAAAATTATGTGGACACCCGTGGACAGTACGTGCTGTATTTTTGTGTAATTCAGAATTATATGAAAATACCTGTAATACTGATGCTTAGATGTACAAGAATGTCTGTTAATAAACATTAAATATACTTCGCCACTATTTTATTCAATACATTATTACATACAGGATGAATCAGACTAAAGACCGGGCATTAACTTCTGTTCATTTTTCTAACACCTGGATATAGTGACTCAAATAGTTGCTGATACTGAAAATTCAAACATTTCTGCAGATTTGCACTTAACCACTACATATTTGATCATTTATGATGTTGGCATAAATGTCATCCCCACCACTGATATTTTGTGGTAAAATAATGGTTCTTCTCTCTTCCTAGGACGTTCTTGTTAGCAATGTTGGAACCTTAGCAACTATGGAACGCAAGACATTCAGTCAATTATATGAGTCATGTCAGCATCCCACTGGTATCTGTTAGGCAGCTAGGGGAGTCATCTGTTTCATGGTGTGTGTGTGAGAGAAAGAGCTTGGAAAGTTTGTCTTTGTGTGTGTGTGTGTGTGTGTGTGTGTGTGTGTGTGTGTGTGTGTGTGTGTGTGTGTGTGTGTGTGTGT
>JAQMCW010000017.1:4524346-4537331 GCA_030068335.1 Chrysichthys cranchii | reverse complement strand
TACACTTTAAAAACATGTTTTTGAGGCTGAAACACATTCATTGTATTTACATTCATTTCAATGGGAAAAATTGATTCAGGTCGCGAACAGAGTCTCGGAACAAATTAAGTTGCTATCTAATGTGATTGAGTAAGCTTGCTAACTATTTTCCAAAATAAATGTCTTCCCAGGCAACATCAGAGAACATTATAAGACTTACTGTAGTTTTTTTTGGGATTTCCAGCATTTCAGGAAAGATTGCTGGACACGCCATTAGAACCTACAAAACTGGAAGACAGTGATGCTGTTAGTCAAAAAGGGGTCCTTTAAGTGACATTTCACTATAATAACTGTATATTTTTTCCTATAAAACCTCCATTTAATATTGATCAAGAATGACAAAACCATGTAATCATGAATGTGTGCAGTGCAATTAATTGAATATATTTTTGTGTTTTATTTAATCCTGGCATATGTTGCTCTGTGCATAGCATATCTCTTTTGTGATTTTCAGGCCAGTTTTTATAGAAATATGTAGGGTTTTTTTTTTTTTTTTTCAAAAATATGGTTTTATTTTGGAGTTAAGTCAGGCTACTGGCACAAACCCCTGACAACAGTCAAAAACAACAAAACAATAGCGCACCTCCAATTCATGTCTGGATTTGTATCTGTTTAGAGCACATTTTCTGCTTTTTCTAAACACATATTCATATACTGTTAGATCCCTAGTAACTCCTTAGTGCTCCGAGAGCTGCTGAAAAGGTTGTGGCTCTGAAGCGAAGGTTCAGACAGATACAGTATGCAGAGAGATGATGTAAATAAGATGAGTAAATCTGAAGTAGGTGAATAAATAAATAAAAGAGAAATGTGAAAACAAGGAGATAACCGCTTAGCTAAAACGGGAAACGTCGACAGAAGAAAAAGAGTCAGCAAGTGCTAAACAGAGGTAGAAAGTCTTGTTCACTCTGACAAGTGCCCTTGGTGAGAGAGATAAGGGCTCTTTACATATTTCATGGTTTTGACTGACAGCTCCTTAGGGTCCAGAGAGCCATGGCGCCCGCTTTACCGCCTGGAGGAAGCGCTGAGACAGCCTTCGTACGGCTCACATGACCACACCTCCCCCAACACTCACACAAACAAGTCATTACAACACACACACACACACACACACACACACACACACATAAGCGTATAAGATAGCAAGTCTCCTTCTTATAAACTATTTTCTTTGGTCTCATTTTTGATTCTGTAAAATGATTTGATCAGTAATTTTATATCATCTCCACACACAGCCTAAAGAGATTCTAAGCAGACCAAGCTTTGCCTTAGATAAAATGGGAAAAAACTAAACATAAACACACTCTTGAACACTTAAATCTGATTGGTCAGAAGGCTTTGATTCATGTTCTGTAACAGCATAGCTCTGACGTTAGTGCTGGCTGTGACAGGTTTATACGAATGCAATTTTATTTTTAATGTGCTATGATTTCTACAGAAACAGCTCATTCAGAGGTGCTAGTTTGAATAATAAATGGGTTACACTTCTGTTACTTATCCAAAAAAAATCATTATAATCATTGATATGGTCAAGCTTTCTGTAAAAGAGATGGAATATCGCATATTTCAATGAACAATGACTTAGGCAATTATGCTATGAGGCTAACGATATTTACAGAAGAAGTCTCCAGTGTCAGGCTTTTCTTTCTAACACTGAAAAGAAAGTGAATAAAAGAGAGAGTGCGAAACAAATGACTGATCCTAAGAGATAAAAGGAACTGACTCGCCCCGTTGATGTTCTACAAACGTAAGTCGAACGTAAATGATCCACTGTGTTGTTCATAAAAAAATATTGCAATTGTTAGTAAATTCCTCTGGCATGAGAGGAGTAAAACCCTTTGCGACGTGCAGTTATCGGAAAATAATTACGTTTAGTGTAGTAACAGTAGTGGCTTTAATTATTTTCCTTTTAACAGCATGTCCCATCATGTTTCATTTCTTACTTAGGATTTCAAAGTTCCAAAAACAAAATTCTCCAATGACACATCCAATCATTTTGTCTATGGCAGCCAGGGAAAGATATTCCTACTCATGCATTGCATAGATTGTTTCCCCATGGTGCTCCTTGGCACGCGGGCAGTACAGGGATGGGCTAATAATCACCCCTGATGCAAGGTCCGAGGCCTTTGGCGAGGCCAGAGCTTCAACTGGCCCCCACTCGTGGTGTCACATGCATTCCCAATCATCAGATATGGAGGAGAAAATGGCTTCCAGAGTTCTGTCAGACCAGAGGAATCTATAGAAGATCACATCTTGAGCACATGCGAGAGGTCAGGAGAAATTGAAAGGACCAGGAGGCTTCAGTCTGAGTCGATTGCCTCGCCTCTAGTGATGAGGGGAAGCTAAAGAGGGCCTAAACAAACACAGGCCTTCTGGCACGTGTGGAGGGAGAAATGTGTTTGGACTTAGGATCCGACCGAGAATGTTGTCTAGTGTAAATGAGAATCTAGAAGAAAACACAGTTCCATTTTGGTTTTGGCTTCACTTGGTTTGACTTACTAGCAAAAATCCTGACTGTGCATGTAGTTGCATTTGTGGTTTTCTCATAAACATTTACTTCGGAGAAAGGAAGCCCTTTTTACTGCTGAAGCACTGGTGCACTAGGCATCAAGCACGGAGCCTTCTGCTCGGCCTTAGGAAACCGTCAAGACAAAAAAGATTGAACAGCTCTCCAAAGAAAGTCACTGAACTTGGGTTTTCAGGTGTAAATCAGGATCTAATTGAATGACAAGAACCTGCAAGAGACTGCAGCAGGCTAGCATAAAAGGACCAATGAGGATCCACTTTGGCCCGGGGTCACCGCGCCTTTCGGATGTCATGTAGATGAAGACATATGTGTTGTTTGTTTTAGTTTAGGCTAAGAACATATTTCACCTCAAGGAAATAGCAGGATTGTGGGAGTTATGTGTTATGGGGGGAAACCTTCTGAAGTGATTCCATTGCTGTCCTCCCTCTAAAGCAGGATCAGACTTGCTCAAAAACCTACAAGGATATGGCCAAAGGTGGGCAAGTTGCTGTTTGTAGGGTGCACACTATTCTGTGAACTGTTCATTAATGGCAGTCAAGATGCATATTTTTGAAGCCAAAGCAAGAGTGGATGCCCGAGTCAATGACTGGAAGACCATCGGTACCCTTGGTTTCATTGTGGTTCCATGGTCATTTCTTGATTAAGAGCTGCAAACCAAATAGCCTTGCTTGTGTGAGCGCCTTTGCAATTTAAGGGACATGACCTTAGTCATAAATTGCACGTGTTCCCTGAGGCATGTACCCAGATTTGGAGAGCAGATCCTCAATTCGTCCTCATAAGAAAAGTTTCTTGCCTTACCATAGCATCAGTTATTCACACCAGACAAAAACAAAAGGGCGTTTAACGGGGCAAGTCTGGAAAATTTGTCACTGATGAGAATAGTCCGCTTGTGCTAGCAGCCGCCCCCCACCAACTCAGTGCAACTGTGGATTTTTGTGCAGCTGATTTCACAGTTTAACAGCTTGCCCAGTGTCTCATGGGAGCGCCTTGCGAATCTTGCGCCGATTCTGGCTGACATCCATCGAACTTTCAGCTGAGCGAGGACTGATAAGTGGCTCTGCAGAAAGCCTCGATTGTTCCAGCATTGTTCCAGCAGTCCATTAGGGCCTGCATGTATGCATTCCCCAAACCCTAAACAGGAACTATACATCATACATCCACGCTCTCACTCATTCTCTCTCACTACTGTGGTCGAGAAGTGTAATTAAAATGGATAGCGTCTCAAACAGGCCTGATTGTACTGCTGGCTCGAGTTAGTCCTGGTGCAATCGTCATCCTTTTTAAAGCTTTGGTCTCTTTCTAGATCACCTCATCACAGTTTCTGAACAGGGCAGGACACTCAGTCTGGTTTGTTTAACAGCTCATGGGCCAAAGTTGAAAGGAAACTGGACTCGGGATGCAAGTGAGTATAGCAATCCACATATCTTAAATAGCATGTTGGGTCAGACGGGGATGAGCAAAGGGGCCAGAGGATGAGAGGACGATCAAGGAGGTAGGGGCAGCAGGAGCATTGCCAGGGCAGCCACTCCCCCCACACCCCACCCCTCCTCTGTTAAAGCATGTGCTCTCTCATGTCAGAGGGTGAGTGTTGTTGTGCTTTGATCTCCCACCACAGAGCAGGCATGGAACCACTGAGAAATATGGCCTCCTACATTCTCTCTCTCTCTCTCTCTCTCTCTCTCTCTCTCTCTCTCTCTGCCTCTGCAGCTTCAGGGTGTTTGGCTTTTGGAGGGATCCCAGTTTCCTCCTCTAATCATGACATCATCCTGCCTGAATAGGTTAAAGATGTAAGCCAGGATATTACCCCTTCCTCGCCTGGCCAGGCCTCCCAAATTAGACGCAATACTTCAAGCTTGGGCTCAGCCGCGGTCTGCCCAGATCATAATAACGATGACGACAAGGCTCTGGTTGGAGCGAACGTCTATCCACGTCCTTCTTATGTCTGTCTTACATATTTATTTCTCATGCATGTGTCTTCAGTCCCATATTCTGTCTTATGTAGGAATGTGTCAACACATTTATCGGTGTGCTCTTTCCAAGTGCCCATATGTTCTGACCTGGACGCAGAGGAAATTCAATAGTGGCGGGCGAGTTGGCTCAAAAGCCTCTCTTCTTACTGACATGATTAAAGGCTTGTTCTGATTAGAGCTGAAGTCTTGACTTGGGCCCAGGCTCCTGTCAATAGCAGTTAGGTTCACGTCATCTCAGGCTTGCTGCTGCTCCCTAACCCCTAATCCTTTACAAAAAAAAAAAACCCTTAAACCGCTACAATGCAAGGCTCAGCAGTCAAATAGGTTTGTACTGAAACCACTAAAATGCTAGCCTAATGCTGTAGACAACAGGCGTTGGCCTGCATTTTGTAGATACATTCATCGACATTTAATTAGAAACATCTGTATACCTGCGCACCTGATCTCTGGGACTTTGATCATGGCATGGATGGTCTTTCTAATAAAGTACACTTTGAGTGTAGGAAATATAATCTTACTGTTCACCTAAGGACTGAAGTCTTTAGAAGGGTTGTGAAAGACATTTTGGTGATAAATGCATGCATGACAAGTCCAATAGTACACGCTTATTCCACAATGATTTACCTTGAACACTTACTTCTGATTGATCAGAAGATGGTGAGATCATTTTCTGTATCAGCATTTCCCACATTTCATCCTTTCTTCAGTAACGACGTCTAAATGGACTTGTATGGTGGACACTCCATATTGAAAAGATGCGCAATTGTTGCTGTTAGGAGATGATTGTTTTGCAATTTTTGGAAGAAGTCTCCAGTGTCGTCAGTTTTACTACTCGCGGGAAAAGCCGTAACACTGAGTGTTCGGATGCAGGTTTATTCGTAGTGTGGTACGGTGCTTTTTTTTTTTTACTTTTATAAAAAAGGGTTTGTAAAGGAATAACTGTTTAATGCTGGTCTAACATAAAGTAAATGATAACAGGAACGTTGGATCGGTGGCATGCTACTTGGATGTTCCACAACAGTGAATATAACCATAAATGGATAAAAAAAGAACGTCATTCTTTAATGAATAAAAAAACGTTAGCGTGGGGATTTGCTATAGTGTATAAGGAATGAAACACTCCTGAATGTGCTGTTACTAGAAAATAATCAACCTCGAAGTCAGTGAAGTAGCATAATTTAAATCTAGAACCGCACGTCGGACCCTACAGCAGATGCTTTCCCCATCAGAAACAGCTCGATATGGAACCCCGTAAGGAACCCTTGAGGAACCCATTTCTAATAATATAATGGAATTGGAGAAAGAGACACACATGTAGGAGAGCTGCGAGCTGATGGATGGCTACGTTGAGAGCATCCATAAAACAGAAGTGTACATGTTTTTCCCATCAAACATTTTTTCCCCAGGATTTTATGTCACTGTATAAAATCTTTTTACAGGATCCTTATTGCAGTCCCTACAGGTAGCAGACAGAGTTGCAGCTCTGCAAGCAGACAGTGTGATTTGTGCATGGCGTGTTAACCGGATTCGTCTGTATTCACGACTTTTTTTTTTGTTCTTCCTTACTTTTTTGCCAATACAGTGAATAATGCATCTTCTCCGTATCAATATAAAGTTCTTCAGTGTGATACTGTAGAACCATTTGATTGGTGCACTTTTTGATGGATGGAAACATTTTGTTGGTGCCACAGAGAAATGACTTTTTACCCATTTCCATTATATGGAAATTATTGTTTTTTTTTTATTATTATTAACGCTGAATCAAACGGTTCTTCAGGAAGCCTAAAATTGTTCTTTTGGGTAGATGAAAATGCTTCTTCACCCAGTACCATTATTTATTTTTTTTAAAATGCTTTAAACTATAACTTTTTTTTAAACTTTTTTTTTAAACAAAGCTATAAATAATAATAAAAAAATTTGTTCTTTTGATTTCTTTTGTTGGATGTTCATGAAACCACAGAGAAGTATTTTTTTTCCACATTATAAGTGTTACAACCCCCCCAGCTGTATTATCTACTTTATTTATTTTATTTTCACCGTAAAATTAGGAGTAATTTACGAAATGGTTCTTTTAGGATTTTTTCCCCCCTCTTTTCTTTTTGCCTCAAAATGATAAATCGTCTGCATACACCAGCGTCTATTGCGTAGTTAGGTCTACGCTCGGAGTTATTCTCTTCGAGGGACCAAATTAACTTTTCATATCATGCCACATTAAGCAATAAAAACAACACAATAAAGTCAAATAAATAAAATAAATGCACACATGCATCTCTGTTCCAGCATTTGAAGTCATTTCACTCAAGTGAATCCACGTGTGAAAAAATGTAAATGCTGAGCTGTGTAAAATGTAATCGATACTGTACTACACGAGCAGCCCCCCTCGTCTGTTTGCACATTTGCACGGTGGAGTGCGTGGTGCCTGGTTCCTGGTGAAGGCAAAGGTAAACTAGTCAGGAGGAATTTAATACTTTACAGCCTGCTGTTCACAGTTTGTATGGCGTAGACAGCTGGGCGCCCTGCTATAGTTTAGATCAGAGGCCTTGATAACCTGGCTTGTGATTTATGGACACAGTGGCCCTCTGCAATCACCTAATGAGGTGAACTGGATTGTTTACATGTTTATTAAATACCCAGAACCAGCTGCAACTGGCACAGGCATTTGTCATCAGGTCTATCTGTCAAAGTTCACCCTTCTAGACCTCGGGAAAAAACGTCTTTGCGAACACCAATATCCGCTTTAATTTTTGGTCCGTTTTGTTTATTGCCGCGCGACCGGTGCTGCTTTGAACGTTTGCCTCCATTTAATAACGCACAGACCGGCGATGCTTAAAAAAAAAAAAAAAAAAAAACAGGAGAAAAAGTCATACTCTCACTACTATCACATCTCGTGTGTAATTGCCACGAGGGTCTGTAGCCTTGCTAATTATCACCCTATCCTACTTAAGCTTTGCTAACGTGGAATGGTTGTGTTTAAGTATTTTAATCATTACCTCACCATCATATAAACGGTCAAAGGTTTTACGAACAGGTAGAGGAAGTTTTAATCAGCCTTGTTTGTGTATTCTACGTCTAATAAGCCCCGTGCTGTCTCGTGCGCTTATAGTAAGATTGATACTAATGACTGTGAAAGTAATGCTAATGGTGGAAGAATCTAGCCTTCCTGGACCTTCTAGTCCTAAAACACCTGAAACAAAAAAAATGTCAATTTGAAGTGATAATTAGAGCACTCGATGAAAAGGCGATGCAGTTTTTGCTCGTTTAGGCTCTGGCATGCACACGTTTAAAATCTCCCGCTGTACACGTTGTCTGTTTTCTACCTCCTGAATGAAATCCTTTTGCTGTTCTTATTACAAGAGGTCATGCAAAGTTTCCTCAGTAGGAGCCTGTCTGCCTCCAGGCCTTTTCTCTGACACTGCTGCCTGGATCTCACATGATACTGTACTTACAGCCAGGCCCTTTGGCTTCAGTTACCAGGACTTAAACATTTAACAGCTCTCAGTCGACCAACATAAACAAGCTACTTGCAAGACCTCCCTTCCCCGGCCCTCCACTATTTTTTATTTATTTATTTTTTTTAGGTAAAGATGCTTTCAGGAGGAAAGCACGTGGTGGAAATTAGATCTTGTAATCCCGGCTATTCGTGCACTCTTAAAAGTGTGAGGAGGGACAAGTGGGGGTAATTTCTTTTACTACTGTGGCGACAGGGGGGTTTTAGTGGGGCATGCACCTCAGCCACACTACACTCACCATCAACCCGTGGCGTTGCAGAGACAAAAATGAAATAAATAAATAAAGCAAAAAGAAAGAAAAAAAAACCACTGAGACCTCTGGTCCTGAACCCAACTCCCACTCAACACCTGGGAAAGATTCCCCGCAATACAGGGAAAAAAAAGAATGAAAGATGTTAATGTACACCAGAGCTCACATCCCATTTTTTTTTAAAGCTTGGCCTTGTAAAACCTTCCCACACCAATTCCTCCTTCCATCAGTCCTGTGTAATTGTCAGTTTGCTTTAAAGCAACAGACTTCCAGAACTTGTTTTGCAACAAGCCAGAACTGTTGGCCAACGATCTTTCACTCCTGAAAATCCGACTCGGGATTCCTTTTTTATGACATAAGTGCAATTTTTAAGCATTATTTTTTTAAAAATTCATATTTCCATGGTGCCTGTAGTCATTCATTGATGCAGATGTACAGCATGTAGTAGGTGCCCTCATCCAGAGCAATTTACAGAAGTGCTAATCATGCTAGTATAATTATTAAGGTAGGGTGACCAGACGTCCCTGGTTTCTGGGGACAGTCCCCGTTTTTGATGCCCTGTCCCCGGCCGCACCTGTCCCCGGAAATGTCCCCGATTTTGGCCGTTACCCGCCCCGCTCCAGCCCCCCGCTCGTAGATGGTCCCGGTGGTGGCAACATTTTAGCAACGCACACACCCCCCAACCCCAACCCCCACCCCCCCGCTCGTAGATCGTCCCAGCAGTGGCAACATTTTAACATTTTAACAACCCTCCCGTCCCCGTCCCCGTTTTAACTGAAATGTTCCTGGTTCGCTTCCCAGAAATTTGGTCACCTTATATTAAGGTCCTTTTGGACCAAACAGTTCTAGGGATCTACCAACTGTAGAACACCCCCGACAACTATATAACTTCAAGGACTTTTTTTTCCTTTTGCATTTGCACCACCAGTAGAAGCCCTGAAGTGACGCAAAACAGTCAACAATTGGATTAGCGGCATCACTAGTGCGTTGCTTGCTTTAATTTGAATGTGTCTTGTTCACAAATGCTCTTTCTTGTGTTATGATTTTTTTATAAACAGATCATTCCCTTGCACCATAGCATGGGGGAGACCAGGAAATTAATTATTTCACAATATAATGAGTGAATTCATAGTGTGGTTGTTAAAATATGTTTAGCTAACATGTTAGTGTGGATTATTATTTTATAATGGGTTTGCTTCTGTGATAGCTGAAGCAAAAACCCGTGGATGAGCTCACGGATGAGAATTAGCTTAATTCAGATTTTTATACCTCACTTAGATGTAGTGTATATATTTAGCACATAACCTCAATGAAGCCTGGATTTCAATGTTCATCCAATTGTTTGTTTGTTTGTTAATGCTAACATTAACAGCTGTTAGTTATACAGTTACAGTGAAGGTTTTACATGGCTTTGCCATTGCTGCACCGGCCGATGTGTTCCTCTTGGGCTCGGACAGTACCTACCCTGAAGTCAAAGTTCAAACAGTCGCTTAAAATGGCGTTCAGTGAACTGTGATTGTCTTCAGTTCTTGCACTGCGAACACACAAAGGTGATTTACTTGGTATCTCCAACGTAGAAACTTTAAATGATTCGATTTCAAGACCCAATCAAAGTACATGATGTTCCTGTGGAATGTCTAGACTTCAAATGCTTAGTAGAAAGCAAAAATGGCTGACACAGTGGAGACAGATGAGCTTCGTCTTTATTCGTCTTCTGCCGCTTAATCCTGTTCAGGGTCGCGGGGGGAAGCTGGCGCCAATCCCAGCTGAGTTTGGGTGAGAGGCGGGATACACCCTGGGCAGGTCACCAATCCACCGCAGGGCAACACACAGAGACAGACAACCACTCACATTCACATTCTCACCTACGGCCAATTTAGAGTCACCTAATCCCCTCTGTGCATGTCTTTGGACTGTGGGAGGAAACCCACACAAACACGGGGAGAACATGCGAACTCCACACAGAAAGGCACCCGGGGGGGGTTGAACCCGGGACCTTCTCGCTGTGAGGCAACAGTGCTAACCACTCAGCCACCATGCCGCCCAGACAGATGAGCATCCCTGAGCCAGTTTTAAATGAGTCAAAGGAAATAGCGTGCTAGTGATCTGTAATTTACGCAAGCCTAAACTCTTTGAGATTTAGCACTTTACAGCTCAACATCCAACCTGGAGAAGCATGTACAAGTAAGCAATAGTATTTAGCTCTTTCCTAAAATTAAGGTGTTTGTAAGTAGTGATTGTTTGTTGTGTTAAATATATGTAAGTGTTGCTACAGCCTATAAGTAATGCTCAGGGTTGTGTGTATGGGGCATCTTTGCTAACTATGCAGCTAGAAATGTATGAATTAACATGAGCTAGCTAGCTAGCTAACAAAACTAGCAAGCTACTGAAATCCCAACAGCATTTAGTTAATTCAGCGTGCCAGTTGAGTGAGTTAGTCAGTGTAAGTACTAGTAAGTCATTTTTTTTTCACCAAACAAGGCTTACCTGGGTCATTTGTGTGCTTAGTACCATTACTAGTAAGAAGTGATTTATTGCATCTTTAGCGCTACTGTTACTCAAGTCATTGTGTTTAAATTGTACTCTTTCCACTACTGCACATCAGCCAAGGCTTAAGAATAACATCAAGCTAAATCCCTGCTAGAAAGGAGTAAGTACTAGTTAGTATGATTTAAAGTTGTTTAAGTTGAGGGTTTAAAAAGGAATAGTGCTAATTTTCGTGCTTGGTGAGGATCTAAAAGCCTAAAACGGTATAAACCGGATGAAGGGAAGTGGATGTTTTCAGCAGGGATAATAGATGTAGTAGAGGTATTGTCTATCTATGAAAAGTGAAAATGCAACAAATCAAGCTTTTGAAATGATTTAAAAAGGTGTTTTGAGGTCAGCTTTTGTTCTATAAATGACTAATAGTTGCACTTTGACAATTCGACAATCCTCTCCCTTTTCTAGACCTGTAGAAAAAGACCGAGTTCATTATTCTGCTTCCCAACCAGTGGCGACGCTCCAATGTCTCCATCAGCCAAACATCGTGTGTTGAAAAAAGCCAGAACGTCTCAGCCCCACCCACTATCACGCACGGGTGCAGTACACACTTCTGATTTTTTTTAACCCATCTCTACACAATGGCCGTGTCTAGAATGTGCCCTTTGGGACAAGCCTCAGTCCTGGCTCGCCGTCTCCATCCAGCACGACGTGGAAGGCCAGCCGCCGCTTCTGACAAGTCCCCGCGCCGGCAAATCACTCATTTTCATACAATCACCTCCCGCTCCCCTTCCTGCACAAGGCTGGACGTGAGAGTCACCCGTCTGCCCACTATTGTCTGCTAATTTTAGGCCCCATTATTCGGCTGTAACAAATGTGCGCCGAGGTAGTCACTTTCACATTAATACTTTGCGCCCTGAGGGGAAGTTCCCTTTGCAATGGATCAAAGGTCTCCACTATTGTAAGGCGCTTCCTCTTTTTCCTTTTTTAGCTCCTGGGGTTTGTTGTTTTTTCTCGCCCCGAACCACCCCCTCCCCGTGCTGCCGACCCTCCTCTGCCTGGACGGGGTGACAGGCAGGCGTGAGAAGATGACCTTTCACTGTGGCTGGAGAGGAAACAGGTATGACATTCAGTTATGATCCTAGACTATGACAGAGAACTGTATTTCCATCCATGGTCTGAATTAAAGACTGTGTGTGAATATAGAATCTTATGTTGAGTCAAGTTTTTTTATGAAATAAATATGGTTGATTTTTTTTTTTTTTTTTAACTGCGCTATCGTAACGCACTGCAAAATCACACACCATTTTAGCTACTGTAACACATCTGGTTGCTTCCGTTATTCTGCATCTTGTTGGACCAATGTTTTCTGTGTTTCCTTTTGCTTTTTCTGGCAAAGGATGTCTAACGCTATCATGGGATGACATGAGTGATGGTGGATTTCCGTGCATGCTGAAAGCTTATCACTGACTGTATGCTCACAGTCTTATCCCAGCGATAGGGCCTGACAAGGTGGAGCGATTGCGTGCCAGACTAGTCTTAAATCTTTTACTTAAAACGAAGATCATTTCATTTGCCAAACATAGATTCAGCTTCAAACATTGGAATTTCCTTATTGATACCTTATACTGTAGCACTGCTGAATGCTCAATCCTGATTCAGCTTAACCCTCCTGTTACGTTCGTTTCTCTGGAACAGCAATGATGTTCCCGAGTCAGTTTGACCCGGGGCATGTTTAATTAGTGTGTGTGTGTGTGTGTGTGTGTGTGTGTGTGTGTGTGTGTGGGACTGGGGTGAAATATGTCTCACAGTTGCAAAAAAAACAAATAATATGACCCTTCTGACCCCTTTTAGCCTCCACTTTGACTGCCGAGTCAAATTGACCCGAACAGTATTTATGTAATATAAACATCTACAGTAGACCCTCGGTTCGTGAACACATTAGATGGTGAACAAATTGACGTACGAACTAAATTTCCGAACAGATTTTGTACCGACCGATGAACGAAGCCTCGACTGACGTACACATACAGCCAACCCACGCTTCACACCACAAACATTCAATTCCAGTCAAGCACTCGTGGTGTGAACGTGTTCAACGCATTTTTTCGTTGTGTTTCTCTGCATTTTTGCTCAATAAGCTTCATTACGGGTCCCAAGAAAGTGGAAATGGTAGTGAGAGTAAGAAGCCTAAGCGTATAACAGTTGAAAT
>JAQMCW010000017.1:4481617-4500636 GCA_030068335.1 Chrysichthys cranchii | reverse complement strand
ATATTGGCTCATGTGATTTGAAAGTCTTTTAGTTTTCATTTTATTTAAATTTAAAGAACATCCCAACTTTTCTGGAATTCAGGTTGTACCTTATTGCACCTTCTGCTCCTAAAACAATGCAATCACAGCTAGGAAAAAAGAGATTAATCGAAGTTCTTAATTTATTTCCATCTATTTTAATTGTAATATTGTACAGCTGTAAATTGTTTTATCGAAGAACAATATATCATTACATGCCTACAAACAAGCATGACAGTTTAGAGACATATTCCAACCATAGCTAGCTACATTTAGGGATAAAGCTTCAAACACAGCACTTCTCGTCTGATCTTGGTGCTCCCAACTCACCTGATTCAGTCAACTGGGTGAGTTTGAATGGGAAAATAATAAAATATTGTAGGTTGTGGTGCTCCACATCCAGGACTGAGAAACACCAGTCTAACATTATTTATACGGTTATTTTGTTTATATGTTAGCTAGATACGTAGTTTTGTTTGGGAAACATTTCCAGTTAAATGGCCATCTGAGATCATCGTAGGATATTCCTGACCTTTGTTGCTCATTTAAAAAAATGAAATACTCGACAGTTTTTGAAGCCAGGAGTGATAGAAAGGTTATAAATGAACCAGGTAAATGGGTAGGGGTTTTTAAACCACATTAAAATCAGAGAAAGCCACATTCTATGTTAAACTAATATCTCAGTGACTTAAGTCCTCTTAGTACATTGTTTATAATTTTGTTGCATCAGAGTATTGTATTGTGAGTATTATCATTTATGTGGGTACACACTGTGACATACGGGAAGCAGGGATTAGGGTGGATGATTATCATTTAGATGATTTGAATGTCAAAGATTTGGATTTGTTCAGATCCGGACATTAGTTGGAGACAGCCGAACATGCAAAAATAAGGTCCATGTTATCTTTTTAATAACAACCAACAATAAAAAATAAAATAAAATAAAAACCACAAGCCTTTCAGATTTGAATAATTTACTTTAAAAAAAGTGTAAAAGTTACAGATCCTTTTTTCCCAGAGACAGATCTGCTCAATATTCAAAATGATGGTAGGTGTAACAAACCTGCCCCAAAAGTATTTCTCCTTAGTATACATAAGTCTTGGCAATGCACCCTTGGCTGTATTTGAATGAGGTGGCTATACTGTATAATTATATTAAAAAAAAACAAAAAAAACAAAGAAACTTCATAGGAGTCATGTAGAATAAAATAAAATAGTTCAGTAATGCCATGAAATGTACAGCTTCAGAAAATATGAAAAACAACAAACAAACAAACAAACAAACAAAGAAAAAAAAACACTGCTGAAAAGTGTATATACAAACATGCAAGGAAGTATACAAATTACAGGGCATTTGTGACCAGGAATAAGAAACAGGCCTTTTCTGACGGTTAAATTTGACATCTTTAAAGACTGCCTTACAAATAATGCATATTAGTTCAAATGTACAATATGTTTCATGTTCATATACACTGAATTCAATCTATTGCCTAGTTCAAGTTCATTTTGCAGTGATAGAAAACACTTCATAAATATATCATTTCTGCATTGTTTAGCTATTAACTTAAAGGCATTAAATTAAAAAGGCAAAAAAACCCAAAAAAACCAAACAAACCCAGATGAGTGTAAATAAAAAATAGGCAACTTAACGCATTCATTTCATAAACGCTTTATACGGTTTTGTCTCAGGAAAGACTTTTTTTTTTTAATGTAAATCCCTACACAATATTACCCATTTGTGGTAGCTAGAAAGAGATTTGATATAAATGTAATGTATACAATGGGATATATAATATATAAATATGGCATTTTAACTTTTTGTTGTACAATCGTCTTTAAAATTCCATCTCGATGCGCTTGATTTGAATTTGGAAAAACAAAAAACACATAAGGAAGTTACTCAATTTTTTTTTTTTTGCTTGCATTAATAAAAATAATTCTCTGCAAAGTCTACACTATAAACAAGAGTTTAGATTTCATTGTCAAATATTGGCTGGCGAGTTTATCTACAACAGGGTTGCGAGGGAGAAAGTGCCGTTGTTAAACGAAGTCTGCTGCGTTCTCTCTCTCAGGGGTTCAGCTTTAAGTATAAATCGAGAGAGATATAATCAGAAGAGCTTTTGTACAATAGATTACAAAGTTCTTGTTGTTTTGTTTTTTGTTTTGTTTTTTTGAAAAGAAGGTTTCGCTGGGCTTCTCTTGCTGGTCCATTAGC
The DNA here is from genome assembly GCA_030068335.1 of Chrysichthys cranchii. Lineage (NCBI taxonomy): Eukaryota > Metazoa > Chordata > Actinopteri > Siluriformes > Claroteidae > Chrysichthys > Chrysichthys cranchii. The sequence goes on along the minus strand of JAQMCW010000017.1, from coordinate 4,498,403 downwards.
CTCTGGGCTGATTACACTGTGGGCAGTTTGGAGTGCGATGGAGAGAGTCTCTTGCATATTGGTTTAGGCCGCAGTGGAAGTGAGCGTGGGATGGTCCGTGAATCTTCGGGGCTTGTGGGTAAATGGCTGTTGCTGTAACAGAACCTTAGGCTACGTTCACACTGACACATAATCACACAAATCTGTTTTTTTGTTTTTTTGCCTCAATGGGACAGGCAGGATTTTTCAGGATTGCGTGTATAAATTTGTTTTTTCATATGTCGTCCTAATCCGGACACGTATCTATTAAGCGTCCGATGGAAATGATCGAGAACGGTCAGATTCAGGAATTCCCATGACTTTAATGTGCACATGTTGACATTTTGGAACTTGAAGGAACTTATCAGAAAACTGAGCAGTATTGGAAACAATTGAAGAAATTGGTGACTCATGACTTAAGGATATGAACAAGACCCATCCAATCTGAGTAAAAAAAAAAAAAAAAAATCTGAATTGGGTAAAAAGACTTACAATGTGAACGTAGCCTCAACCAGGTTTCCATCAGGTCTACTAGTTGATCCAGACATTTCTGAAGATCACATGTGCGTTGGTATGTGGGCAAGTGATAAGACAGTTGATGGCAACCAGAGGCCTTCTGAGATGTCAGCGTCCATCCTAGTGTTATTACTCAGTAATTTATCCAGCTAGCCCACTTTGCTTGGGTCTTACGTGGAGGAAATGGGCAGGAGAGAAAAAAAAAAAAAACATTTTACAAGTATGGCTGCCATTTGAAGCTCAATTTTTCTATCCAAAAAGTGCAAGATTCAAAACCCTTTCCTCCAGGCCGGACCGTATGACCCCATCAGAGTTAAAGGGTAGTGATTGTACTATGCTTATTTCTGAGATGGTCGCATGCTTCCACCAGAAAAAAAAAACACACACACAAAAAGATGACTGGCCACTAAGGATAGCACAAGCTGCCTTCGTTGGTTCAAAATCAAAAGCCCAGAACTCCAGAAATCCGGCCCGTAAAGCAAGGCAGTGCTAGAGCAAAGAGTTTCCCCTTCAACTTCAACCCCGAATGGTGGCTACATTTCAGGACGATGGTCCCGAGCACCCGTTTCAGAGGCGTGCAGCTGCTTCCAGCCGTGCTGGCCTCACTCCACTAGTCCTATAAGATGTTGAGGATGGCGTTGTACATCTGCGTGAGGATGACTAAGTGCACAGGAAGGCATGACCGGCGGTCCTGGGTGGCCGGGCTGCAGGTTAACCAGGAGAGGGCGTTGTACTGCTCCAGCACAAATCTGCAAAACAGGTATCTCTTAACCCATATGTTTTGGTCAAGTTTTAGAGGGAGTAAAATAACTTTTTGTCAGATTCTGGGCTGAATTTTGTATGAGTATGAAGAATAACTATATAATCACAATTAGATATCCAGAGAGATTCTCCAATGTGTTCTCCACACCGGATGTTTCTACACAAGAAAAACCCTGAAGACGTCAACTACACACAGGGGATTTGCATAATCAGAAGGGAGAGTTCAACTTAAGAACGTGCAGAACGTGACTCTAAATACAGGTAACTTTCCCCACATGACTAGACGTAACAGACAATGGCTTATGTCATCGACTCTGAAATAAACGAGTTACACAAATGTTAAAAAGATTCGCAGACTCTACAAACATGATGCACCGTCTGCTGGATTCCTACCGCATTATAAAATCGTAATTGTAATTGTTGATTAATAAGCTGGGTGGTACATGGGACATGATTAACCAGGGAACAGAACAAAGCATAATCAGGTCCAAAAACAGACACAGACTGACGTGTAACGTGGTTTAATCTCGTGCTGACCTGAGCACATCTGAAGTGGTCTTGGAGTCCAGCGGATGTGGGTTCCTCGGGGATGTCTTGCTGGAGACAAGCTCGTCTGTCTGAGCTATGGAGATGTGATGGTGCAGAGAGGCCTTCAAAAAGAAACACAAAAGAATGTGTTTCTGTTAATTCACGATAAAACAACAGATTTTCCTCGACCTTCTAGCTTAAACATTTCTATAAATTCCTTTGAATTGTGATCATTTTTAAACCCTTTTATCATTGTTCCATCATACTATACTTCTCACCTACTGGTTATAAGGACATTTGGAGGACTTTAACTTGTTTCTTACCTTGAGAAAGAGCGGACACTGGCTCTGTGCTTGAGGACACGAGGCCCAGAACCAGTGAGGCAGTCCTTCGGCCTGAGCAGTGGAGACATAATAGCCTAAAGCCAGGGGCTGCTGCTTCAGCTCTTCAGGAGCCTCACGAGACAACAACCGCTCACCCTGACTCTGTACACAAAACGTCACACACATACACTATTTACCGCACTACACACGCAAACAGGACGTACGTAGAAATGGTTGGGCATGGGACTTTTTGACCACTAGGTCCACTATAGAGCTTCAGAAAGATTTGTATTTGTGTCCCTGGGAGAGATACAAAGCACAGCGTACATTTTTACACACACAATGAAAGGAACTGCGAGGGATGTGTCAGCGTGCTTGGTCGGAACATGTCATCAGACAGAAATGACAGACCAAAGAAAAGAAAAGAAAAAAAAACAAAAAACTCCCAGTTTTTTTTTTTAACAGACAGCTAGTTAATACTGGTGAACGCGGAAGGTTGTTTTTTTTCTTGACTGGTAAGGCTATGAAACATTTTGCATGCCAGTAGAACAAGGGCGCGTGGCTAAACACAAAAACACTATACTCTATATAACGACCTGGGTAATAAAAAAAATGGTGTATTTAAATCTACATCAGATCGCTTTAAGGATTCACCCAACACATTTATGACACATACATCACTTCACTACAAGTCAGATACAAGTTATATAGATAAAGAACAGTTGAGTATGTAGGCATATAGAAGTGCTAATCTACAGACCTGATTATATTTATTATGATTATAATAAGTAAGGAATAGATCACAGCTGGCGGGCTGGAAGAGGAAAATAATTAATGATGGCGCAGTGTAATATTGCTGCTTTCCTATAACAGCGCACTGGTTGCAACTTGCCAACACGGGGAAAAAAATGGATTTATTGAAGAACAACAGGTCAGATTTTTTTTTTAAATCCATCTGTAATTAAATTTCAACCACAAGGCGGGGGGGAAAAAAAATCTGTCTAGAGACTTCTCTTACGCTGTGCATTAGTTGTCACCATAGAAAGATAATGTATTGGAATGAACTGCTGTCAGAGCTGCTGTTATCAAAAACTAACGACACCTTCTGGCCAATCAGGTTCAATGAGTTAACAGCGCTGTGATCGAAATTAGGTGTGAAGTGTTAACAGGTGTTGCGTGGAAACAGATGCTAACCCGGGTGTGTGGGAAGTGGGAGCCCACCCCCAGACCAGAGGGGGAGCCAGGGGAAGGCACAGGCGAGGTGTTAGGGGAAGCGTGAAGGTTTCCGGTAATCAGCATCATATCGTGCTCAATATCTTTCTCCAGGTCGTCCGTGAACGGCAGGCCGAATATATCATCTAGAAGGGTTAGGATGAAAAAACAAAAGAGCTGTGAGTCATTCTGTAGGTGGACAGCTCTTTCTGCTGGCAGCATTACAGAGTGCAGGTTCTGGATGATGGTAACCCAGACTATTTGCAGGTAGGTAATAAATAGCACGGTTTTAATGAATGGACATTATGTGGTTTTTGTGTACCTGGGTTGTCTTCGGTAGGGTAGGAACTTGGGGCCACTTGTGTGGTGGAAGAAGTTGGAAAAACCAGGATGTGGGTGCAGGAAGCATCCTGTGGGGTGTTGAGCTGGGACGTCTGCAGGTTGAGGGCTGTGCTGCGGCCGAACACTGAACCCATAGTCACGGCGTCTGCAAACGCACAAGAATTCAGAAGACAACTGTCAAGTAAAGGAGTATCACTGAGTCCCTGGTGCAAGAATCCCTAAACGCTGTTTAAATAAGCAATATGTTGATGTCTAATGCTAGCCACAAACACGAGATATTTCGGTTTAGAAAATGGTCTTGTTCTATCACGCGTTCTCTAAGTGTAGCAGCTCTTACCTGGCATGACCACAAAGGACCCCTGGGGTTCCATGGAGACCAGGCATGCGCTGAGGATGGACGGCGAATCAGCAGCCGAAATGCCACACATGCGACATGCCTCACGCAGCTGCCTGCTAATCGAGTGCAGCGAGTGTTCACCCAGCAACAGACTCCAATCTGATACGAGACACAGAGAGCAAGGTTAAGCACTAGCAGCCTACTCTCAAATATTAGCTAATCATTGGCCGAGCAATTAACTGTAATACCGTTTAGATCATGGAATGGAATTGCCGAAACTGGGGGCTAAAATATTATAAGATACAACACTTATACTGGTGAGTCTATTAAAAAAAAAAATCTCTGAGATCCTGAGCGTGGAAGCTGGAGGGTAAAGATATGGAAGCGCTGCGTGATGCAAAACTGTTGCATAACCAGAATAGGCAATTAGTGGAACTGGTCAGGACTCAGAACTTAACAATACAAACATGCATGCAAAGATTTTTGCAGTGAAACAGAAACAACAGGATATAAACTAATGAAGGGCTACCACAACACAGGTGAATGCAATAATAAAGCTTTGAAGGTCATGAATAGAGAACGGGTTATTGCGAAACAAAGGCACATGTCAAAGCAAACAAAAGCACATGCAGAATGAAAGACAAGTGCTGAAAGAATGACAATAAGAACAGCATGGTTTACTGAGAGAGGGAATTCATGACCATTGCTAATGAAGGGTAACAGCTGTCATGTTAACAAGCATAATCAGGTATTCAAATATTTCTTGTCTTTGGAAAATTTTATATAGCTGAAGAAAAGCTTGTGACCACCCAAATGTGGGACTTAGTGGACGATGCAGAATCAAGGATCCAAACATCATGAGATTGTGAATTTCCTTTTTTGTCTGGATTTCATTTAAGAAAGCTCATCAATAATTGTGATGCATGTAAAAAGCTAGCCTTCGAGACAGATCTGAGAGTCACCAGTATAAGAGTTTAAGTGTCTGATCAAGGTGGTAGAAAAATATATGGGGACCAACAGCTGATACTTGAGGGATACCGTCATTTTAAACGAAACGCAGTTATGCAGAAGACACGAGCGCTCTCTGAAACCATAGAAGCGCAAACCTTTCAGCTCGCCGTGACCTAATCGACCCAAGCGCCCGATCACAATCCTCCAAGGAACTGCTGTCATTTGGATGATACCGATGCACCACTCCCACAGTTTCTGCAGACCTATTTTACGTGGGGAGAATTTGGGGCGACGAGACCTGTGTGCAAAAAACCTTGTGTTCATTTTCTTAATCTGCAATATCCATCACAATTAAAGAGGTTTGCAGCAGGTCCTACCTGTTGGGGACATCAATGTTAATAATGCAGGTCTCTAGGAGCTCCCCCTGCTGATCAGTGCAAGAAACAAGGATCCAGCGCTGGTCATGGGACAGGCAGTACCCCACAAATAGCACATTGTAGCGGGCAGTAGGTTCCTCTCCTATATCCGGTTGCTTAGTGCGCAGAGGGGCCAGGATAAATGGAGGAGAGTACACTTGCATAGAGCAGGGGTTCTGCCAAGGACACGAACAATTAGGTTTAGATACTTAAGCAGGAAAGTGATAAGCAGATTCTTGGTGCTTTGCTAAACCAAGGCCCATGGCAAAGATTTTTTTGAAAGAAATAATAATTCTGTAGGGAAACCCTGAAAATGGTCATTTGAAGCAGGTAGACACAATGAAAGCATTTTTACATTTAGCAGTTTAAGCCTTACCTCCACGCTCTTGAACAAAGAGCCAATGGTGGCAGCCGGGCCAAAGCCTGTGAGGGATTTGATATGAGTCTGGGTAGGAAGTCGGCGTCTGCACTGCGAGTGGGCAGAGAAAGCCAGAGACCGCAGGTGCTGCAGATAGAGAGGACTCTCGCCACTGGCCGGCTGTAAGAGGTACTGACACGGTACCACCTAAAATCCAGCAAATTTAATGAATGAGTTTTTAATTTTAGTTCAACTTCAAGTGAGAACCATTAAAGGGACCCATTACCATCAACCTAACTTTAACCAGACCTTATATCAAATTGAGAAGACAGCAGCACATGCTAATACTAAATATGACTACATCAGACTTGCTTAAGAATTATTATATGTCACACAATTAATCAATACGTTCTCAGCATTACAATTGTACCTAGCAATCCACACCTACATAAAGTGCCTGCCCATGATAACAATATAGTCTGTGCAGAACATCAAGCTACAGTATATCATGTAACCAATAATTCGCATATCATAAAACTTAATACATGGATGATTTCCCGTATCCTGACCTGTAGCACCAGCGCTGACTGTATGTTCTCTGGCAGTGTGCGCAACATATCTGTGTAGCAGCGCAGAAGTGCCAGCAACCACATGCTGCGTGACTCCACCTCTTCTGCTTCCTCTTCCTCCCCAGATCCTACCCCCGAGCCTGAACACAAGAAGGGGTCCACCATGTACAGCACTATGGCTGGAGGGTAGGCGTGGCTATCTGCAGACTGTGCTGCTGTGGGAATGCCGATTCGCTCTCGCTCTGCCGAGCTATTAGGAAAAGATTCATAGCTTCTGTTAATACACTATACATTATTGATACATGAATTCATGCATAAATAATTTTGTAATATACACCTTGGGTAGACACAGTGAGAAGATCAGAGGTCACCCTGTACGTTTTTATTCATCGGAAACTTTTATTTGTCTGGATTATTAAACGCAATGGGGGAACACGTATGCCCACCTCTCAGAATTCTCTGGCGGATGGCTCTGCTGGTTTGGCGTTGTGTTAGGGACACTTTGTGTATCTACACCTTCTGTGGTGGCCTGGCCCGTGCTGGTACTCGTGGGTGTGGGCATGTTTCCTGATCCAGGCACTCCTGCTGCTGCTGTTGCTGCTGCTGCTGTTGGTGTTTCTCCTTCGGTGGCCCCGGAGCCAGGGTTCGGCTGGGTGGAAGGGGCAGGAGCTGAGCTAGGTTGAGGCTTCGGGGGCAGGAGAAGACTGCTGTCTAATGACACGCCTGAGAGCTGTGGGGCTGGAAAATGAACAGTAAGATGAAAGCATGATGTAGCTTAAGATAACGTTGGACCTTTTTTTTTTTCCAGAGGTAACACCACTGCTGGATTTCTTGAACAAGCTAAAGATCAACTGCTATTTATGGATAATTACAATTTGGTCACTTGCCAACTCCTACGCACCAGCCAGCTCTCCCCTATTATATAACATCTACCAAGTGGAGAGAAGGAAGGCTAACAGGTGCTTCCTCCAAAACACATGAAGCCAGCCGACCACATCTTTTTGAAATGCTGCTTATGGTGAGCCACAGGGCAGTGTAACGCACTTAGAGGGCTACATAGGGAGAGAGTAAGTCATCCTTCAATTTCACAGATCATGACCAATTTTGCTTCCTGGACTCACTCCCATGTGGGACTGTAGCATTGCTTGGATTTAAACTCACAATCTCCCAGTGATAGCGCAAATGCATTTCTGTTGCGTCCCAATAGTCATTTTTAGATGCTTCGTAGTAGCAAGTCAAGGTCACTGGCCACAGGACATTACTGGGTGTTACAACTGTAAGCAGATGTAGACAGCTAACCAAGCTCAGAAAGGGTTCTTGGTTACAGTATGACTCGCTTGGCAATTACAGCATATACAAAATATTATGATTTGGTTCTGAACACTGCAAAGTGCTATATCTGCACGGCTTCATTCTTGAAGTAGCCTTAGAAGCAAGCTGCTGAAATATATTTACCTAATTTCTGCTTGCAGGTTTGGGCATACAGCTTGAGTTTGCTTAGATGATCCTCTCGGTATTGACCTGCCCACGTCCCTGTCATCCACTCATCCACCTCTGCTCCGTTCTCCTCCAGCTTTTCAGATTCCACTGGCCCCACTGGTACTATGCCATCTCTGGACAGCCGGGCCAGCGGATGGTGCTTTCCCAGCCGGCATGACTGAAATGACAAATAATAATAATAATAATAATAATATTGGGAAAATACTACTTATCATTACAATGTTACTTCAAGACACCACAGCATAGGATTTGTCGAAGGAATACTTAAAGATACCATGATTCTAATACCTCATACACAGCACTGAGTTCCTGAAAAAAGGTCCTGGCTCCAGCAAGCAGGATGTCATTATCGGGACAGAGGACCAGGAAAGCAACATCCCTCTGACCCCCATAGGGCTCCAGAAGTAACTTCTCCCAAAAGGGTAGAGCCAGAGGGGACAAGGCCAGGAAGTCTCGGTCATAACCCAACAACAAGGTGGGAATGGGGAGCGGCTCTGGAGATTCCTCCGAACCTAGGGGTCCGAGCACATAGTCATACAAACTTGAGCTTTTGCACGCCATACTTTTGGCATATACAGATGACCTTTAATGAGTCAAACACTTCCGACTAACCATAAGAGCCTCGTCCAGCCATTTTGTGGAACTGCTGCCATGTGAGTGGGCCCTGCACATGCTGTATGTTTTCCCAGGTCCGACCAGTGCGCTTCTTTTGAATGGCATCTTGCAGGAAGGGCTGCAGAGATAGCAACATGCGTACAACGTCCTGAGAGGACAGCATGCTGATATCCAACACTGTGGGAGCGCACACATTATATGATCATTCACCAAGGGGGAAGGAAAAAAATTACATTGCGTTACAGAATCACAATGTCAATATATTACACCCTGTAATGTAAGCATACATAATGGATAGGAAACTATTTGGGATTCAGAATCAGTGTGAACCATTGCCTTCATGAAGGCAAGGTGAAGACATGCATATTAAAAAATGCAAAACAAAACTAAATATCCATTACGAGAAAATGCTGCTGTGAGTAAATAAACAAAAAGAACGGGATATTTTTCATTCATTCAATCATCTTCAGTAACTGCTTTATTCTGGTCAGGCTCGCAGTGGACAGAGAAGCTATCCTGTGAGAGGCAATATACTCCGGTTGGGAATAAACTGATATTTTTCCTGTCTCAGTGGGTTAACATTAAACTTGTATTGTTGACTGCATTATGCTGGTCTGTGTGTGTTTACCATTCGTGTGAGGCCAGGAGTGCAGGGCACTGCTCCTCACTAAAGCCTGCTCCACCTTCCCACCAGCTGCATTGTCCACATACTGCAGCCCTTGCACTAGAGCGTTGTAACACTCCACGCACGCGTCACTACTGTCCGCCCATAGCCGATCAGCCACCCAGCTCTGCAGTAGCGCCCTCTGCCTGCTACGGCAAGAACAAGCAGCAGGACTGTGCAGCGATGCCACAGACAAGATAGGCTGGGAACACTGCTCCTGAATCAGTTCTAACACCTCCATTGGTGTTTGCTCCTGGGCCCGCCTCCCACCAGTAGGCGTGTCCCTCCTGCCCAGGGCCAGCCTCCTTTCGGCCGCCCGTCCCGCCTCTGAGCCGCGTCCAAAGATGTCCAGCTCATCCTCAAGGAACAGTCCGGCACCGTGCGCCAGACGGCGGTTAGCGATGGCGCTAAAGCCACACATACAGCGATACTGGTCCTCACGGGTGGAGTCAGGGATATAAATACCCACATCTGCACCCTTCACGTTCATGTTGCAAGCACAGATGCAGCAGCTGTCAAAGCTGCGGTCCTTGAATACATCCAGAACAGAATCCGAGAGAAGCAGGATGACGTAGAGACTGTGTGCCTCGGGCAAAACCGGCCCTGATGCCAGTGGCTCCACTGAGCTCAGGGGTAGACCGGTGGACGGTGTGGAAATGGGCGAGCTCAGCTCTGTACCGTCCTGCTTGATGGAGCCTTGTCCACTGGCAGTACCTACACCACGTGGGGTACGCGGGGTGCGTGGGGTGGGTACAGAGAAACGAGGTGTCGCTGGTGAAGGCAAGACTCCGCCTGCTGTGCCAACAGAGGCGGTACCAGTGCTCAACTGGGCATAGTCTTGGTCCTGCAGAGCGCCGATGCTGGGAACATTACTGTATAGGAAGGCAAGAAAAAAAAAGGGAGATGTTATGAAACGCCTGATACAAAGAACCATCCTTGGCAGATGACAGATAATGTTGGTGTAGGTATTTCCATCAAAATGTTTATGGAAATTTACGCAGTCGGCAAACTTACACATATCCGTCTCGCACAAAAGGAGCCTGACTCGGGAGGCAGTAGGGCTCCATTTTGGGAAGCATGGACCATGACGGTCTATAGTAGCACTGCTCAGGGATCTTCAGTGGAGGAAGACACTGGCTGGGTAATGTCCGGAGCGAAGCAAACATGGAACAACCTATCTGTGGCTGGACAGATGGAGGACATGGTATAGAAATACAAAAGGTAAGTAACGCATATAACAGTCTTGATTCTGAGAGCAACTTTAAGTGAGTGATTTTTAAAAATGGTTGGCTATTAATAACATCTTATGTGGTCTGTTTTTTTTGCAGGGGCTTAGTTACAGGGGTGATGAATTCTCAGTTCTGATTGGTCAGAAGAAGTTCCTTAATTTTTTTGATAATATCAATTCAGCTGGAAGGTATATGACAAGTTTATATTAATGTGCTCGTTCTAATATGTTATCGTTTCTGTAGTAACAAATCATTCACAGGGACACTTTGGTGGATGATGACTTCATTCAAAGCACATTAAAAAAAATAAACTGTAACAAATGCAGCAAATTTAATCTTTCATAAGAAATGTAATTGTTGATAAGGTGAGGTTTTCTGTAAGGAGATATTTATTTATTTAACATTTATTGAATGAACCACCAGCATCAGAGTTTTGTTCAGGTAAGATTTCGGACATGGAAAAGTCCTCAGGACCTTTCGCTCGGACATTCCAGTTTCTCACTAACATGGCAAGATGATTTTTTTTAAATTGAATGCAAATTGCTGTGATATTAGTGGAATAAAGCATTTTGGAAAATAATCAACTCAGCAAGTCTTATCAGGATTTCTTCCTTACATGCAATTCTTATGATGCACAATTCATTAAGAGAGCATAAAGGTGTATTTGGTGTGTGTGTGTGTGTGTGTGTGTGTATTTTTTATATCCCCAAGCCTGTATACGCACCCGTATGTCCTCAGCTTTGGGGCTTGTCACATTCTCGTCCATCTCAGACCTGAAGTCTGTAAGCTGGCTGTTGGTGTGTGTACTGAGGGGATGCTCATGTCCTGCTGAGGGCGCCGGGGTTTCTTGGCTGGGGGTATCTCGGTAGGTTGTGATTGGCGAGAATGCTGGGTGCTGCTCCAGAGAGGGAGGAGTGGGGAACATCCGCTGAAGCTCTGCTACTGCTGAGATGAGCAGGAGAGATCATAAGAGAATATAAGCCAAACAAAAAGCTCTTTTCGGAAATTTAGAGCAAATTTATAAAAGGAATGATTAGTTTTTCGTTTCCAAATTCAGGTTTTCGTAGATTATATTATAAATATCACATCTACATGGGTAAAGCTCTTCATATAGCCATCTTAAGGTAGTTATGAAAACCACCATATACAAGTGCACTCCAGGTTCAGCTGCAGCTGGCTTGATCACGGGCTGAAACATGGAGAAAAATCAATGCCTGCGAGCTGCACTTGATGTAAAACGATTCAGAAGCGCATCGTGTGTTATTTTCCAGGTCTGTACAATTAAATTAGTAAACGTGACGTTAAAGTGCACTAAAGTGGACGTCTGACAGAAGTAGGAGCGGGGAGACACAAATTTGCTCTGTAATCATTTAAGGCACGAGCTATCGTCAAACAGTCTTTCCCTATCAACCACGTTGCCATGAACCACCTTTATGAGAGTTCCACTGAAACAGATTCAAATCAAATGTTAATAACAGGGGGAATTTACAACTTAGATCACAAATCCTATTCTACTTTTCTTATGGGTCATCAAGTTCTCATGATCTGGCCTGGCAAGAATGCAACTTTACCAGTCAGGTTGTATTTATATTGTATTGATTTGTTCTCATTTCAATGTAAAATATAATGTAGCATATCAATACTGCCTCATGTGTTAATACTGTCTTCGAAGACATTGCACCTATAGGATACAAGCATTGTACCTATAGGATACACCTGAAAAACAGCTCCGAACATGACATACTTGAGGGATATGGAACTGCTACTCTCCCATCAATCCCCAGGGGGCGCTCTTCAGCTCCTGGCACCACAGTCTTGGATGGCTGCTGATGATTAGGGAAAGTAGCCTGAAAAGAAGAAAAATTGGACAGGTTTAACAATCTTACAGCTATTCTGTAAATCACATATGGGACTGCGTGGCCCCCCCCCCGAAAGTCCAAAAACAAGACTGCTAATCAGACAAAAGCTTTTACATTAAAATGTAGTAGACTGATGAGAATTACAGAAAATGAATAACGCTGATGAGCGCACATCATTTAAACCTTGAAGAATGTAACTGGTAACAATAACGACACAAAAACTCTGAGTAATTGTCATGTCCCAGCTCCCATGATAGGTAACTCAGGGCCTCATGCTCACATGACTTCTAATCAAGGCTCCTAAACCCTGCATTTTGTCATGAAAGTCATTAAGCTAATAATTTGTGCTTATATTTTCCTGTAACTTGGCAGAATTGGGCTAATGAAGAGATTAATATATAGCAGAGTTGTATTAAAGGTTATTTATTTTAAAGTGCTATAATTGTGATATTCTGAGCAGTCACTCACCCCCAGATCATCTTCCTCCTCCCCAAAGATGTTTTCCAAGTCAGATATGAGCACTATCAGATCTTTCTCTCTGGTCAGAGGCGGGTTGGCCTTTCCCCCAGACTCGTCCTGAGCCAATTCCTCCGCTGGAACAAGACAGCATTCAATGAGAGTGTCTGCAGCTCCTGAATTATGCATGGATGATTCGCAGACTGCAGACTCACCAAATTTAGGAGCGGAGCTGAAAATGGACATGGCGTCTTTCCCTTCAGGGACTGCATTGTTGCCATTGACCTCCTCTCCCTTAGAAACATATACACATTCAAGCTATCCAAACTTTGACAAATAAAATGATGTATATCTGTGTCAATTCATTAGGAAATCTAGTATTGCATAAGAATGCATATATACACATATACATATACATACACACAGTGGTACCCCGCTTAACGAACGCCCTGCATAGCGAACGCCGCCGCGAATGCGCGCGTGACTCTCAGAACGAGCGCGTTTCACACATCACATGTTGAAAATCGAGTTTTACGTCAAAAAAAAACAATGGCTGAATCTGGCCAGATGTGTCTCAGATGAAGACAAAGCATCATCAGCAGTGGGGTGGTTCCAATTCCACTTTCACTTTCAATTTTCTCGATTTTTCGCGGCGACCTGGAACGGATTACACGATTTCCCATAAAAGTCTACGGGAAATTGTGCTTCACACATCGAACTCCCCGCACAACGAACGCGCCGCTGGAACGGATTGCGTTCGTTACGCGGGGTACCACTGTATATAAAATGTATTTATGTAATATGATGCATTAAACTAAAACCTGTGTGCGTTTCTTCATCTAAACACTTCTGTGTTTTGCATCTAATTGTCTCTTTTGACAGTAAAATTACATTGTTGTTCTTTTCTCAGTGTAACACCATAGTAGGGTATTTAAAACATAACCATGAAAACGACCATGATGAACATGGAAACGTTTTAACAAAGCTAAAAGAGCTGACAAATACGAACAGTTGCTGTGAAATCGTTAACATTTTAGCGCCCAAAATGCAAACATGCTAGTAAGGGATGTTTCAGCTCTGACCTGCCCCCTAGTGAATATTGTTTTTAACAAAATTTCACTCAGATGAGTACATCACCAACTCCACCCACATAGCTACTCGTCAAATTAGTCAACATAAATAAAAGGTTTTAATATTGGGTATTTTTAGGCACATACATATTTAGTTTCCTTTGTTTCTATAACTGTTCAACCGAAGCTCGACATTGGAATCTTTGTCTTTTCCTAAAATCCACAAACACACCCTTCTGACCTTTGATTTCCGACTCGGATCTCGACTCTTCAGTCTTTTAGAGGTGGGGAAGCTGTACTCGATGTCCCCTTCTTTGAAGTCATAAGGATCTTCGCCAGCTTCCCCAAGTCCTTCAACTCCTGGCTGCTGCAGGAATCCCAGAGTGCTCATGTGCTCCTGGAGCCGCTCTTCAGAGATCTTAAACCTCTTGTGTGTCTGTGCAAAAAAACTGGCAACAAAAACAAGGTCATTTATGCCTGTAGTAGCTCTAAGCACTAAATCATGTGGCTGAGAGTATATGCATATATATATATATATATATATATATATACCTCTTCAAGGCAGTTCCTTCACCCTCAGCTTTGATTTCCACCATATCATAGGGCAATTCTGGTGGCTTGAACTCAGTCTTGTCTGCCCTGGGAGTCCTGTAACTCTTCCACCACCCCCCACTGGCTTCTCTGGGCACTAAAGAGGCTGTATACAGAGCAGTGTCACTCATTTCTGGGGCCGTAGGCACAGAAGTGCCCTCTAGGCATTGGGAGACATCCATGGGTGTCTCTATAACCTCGGGGTCCTGCACCCTAGGGTGTGGACTTAGTGTAGGTGGTAGTGGTGATACTGGAGAATGGAGGAGAGACTCAGGCCCTTTCCTGCCAGTGAACATGGGCTTAGGGTACTTGCAGCCAGGCAAGGTATCCAGAGAAGTGTCCAAGGCTGCAAGTACCAGTTGAGGTCCGGCAGGTGCGTCCTGCTCTGGGCATGGCTGCTGGTCTGCAGAGAGGCGGTGGTGGAAGGGTGTTATGGCTGCCCGTTTGGGCACCTTGTCAGACTTGTCTGCTTTGTCACCAGTCTTGCTTTTAGGTGTGGAAGGTGGGGGTAAAGAGGAGGATAAGGAGGAAGAACTGGAAGAGGAAGAGGGGTTGGCACTGGGCTGGGGGTTAGCAGAGAAGCCGTTTGCTTGCTGCTGCTGCTTCGACTGCTGCCTCAACCTTCAAGAGGAAAAAAAACAGGAGGTAAGCCAAAGAGTTGCCATGGTGGACCAAACTGCACCAACAGGGAGACATATTGCGTGAATTCCACAAAGCAACCCATCTCTTTATTAATACACTTGCAGAAATGATGGCCTTATTGGAAGAGTTGCCCAAAAGATGTATTTGCTGATGGAAACTCGCAAAACTTCACCAAAGTTCATATGAGACCTAAATCAAATCTTATGTCCCAATGTTGACCTTCCGGTATATCTGCTAAAAACTGGTCCCCAAACTCACTCCCGAATGTAGAGAATCTCTGATGCTTTGAGACTGTTTTATGGCCAGCTGTCTAGGACTTTTGTGAAGACTAATGACATTAATCATTATGCAGAAGAATATGCTAGCTCCAGACTGGTTGACTCTGACAGAAGGTTAAAACTTCCCATAGATTTTTGCGCAAAATCAAGATGTTAATCAGCACAAAAACCGGTGTGGGACACAATACTTCTTGTACCTCGGTGATCTCCTGAAACTGTATACTCCATTATGAGCACTTTACTCAGTTGTTAGACTGGAGGATCACTCACAGCTCAGGTGGTGGAAGAAGATTTTTTTTAATCCCTAAACTCTGGAATAGTATTCCACAGTACATATAATGCCTTGATTTATTCACTTCTATATGTAAAGCAGTCCTTTACATGTTTTTATTATTATAACTATTATAAATATTCTAAATGATCCTCTATATATAGTATGCCTCCAACATTACAGGAAGAAGCTCCTTGCTCTTAGTCATCAAATATCAAATCGATGTGGAGGTGCTGATGATTTTAAAAACAAATATTTTTTGTCAATAAATCAGCCAGTCGGCCATTTGTCCATCTTCCACAGTACAATTTGGAGCAGCCAATCCAAGAAGACCCTCATCGCCGCACATGGGTCTATGTGAATCTGTTGCCGAGCCAAATTTGTCAGCGTGATGAGGAAGACCACAGAGCAGGTGAGAAAAAATGCCCACCTGTTACAGCTGCATGGGGCTCGCTCCCCCGGGTCAGTGAAGTCCCACACTGCCGCTTCGCTTGCTACATCCTTCTTTGGCACCATGCCGTTCGACAGATTGCATCTGTGTCAAGGCAAGAAAAAAAGAAGTGCTCTGGTGTATATTTATGGAGCATTATATAAATATATCATTAAAGCACCACTTGCATGAAAAATGATTATGTACAAACAGTAAATGAAACACATCCTTTCAGTGTTCCACATTCCTGAACATGTTGACTGGGATTTGTCACTGTGTAGGGAAATTTGCTTGCTTGTATGCTTGCTATCTAATAAGCAGGCCTTTCTGTAATCCTGTCATATTTTATATCTTGTTTGTTTTAAGTTTTATGATGCGCGACAATATGATATAGCTCGGTAACTAATCTAACCCTACGACTATCCATATTCTGTCTTGGCCGTTTCCCGTCTTACAGTACCAGTAGAAAGCAGGAGAAGGTCTCCTGAGATTGGGGGCTAACCAGTGGGTAGTAAAACACTGCTGGAAATGTACATGATGACTTTCTTTGACCCAAAATAAAGCTTACCGTATTTTCCGGACTATAAGCCGCTACTTTTTTCCCCACGTTTTGAACCCTGCAGCTTGTACAACAATGCGGCTTATCTATAGATTTTTCTTCGCTAACTGCCATCGGGGGCGCTAAAACGTGACAGAAGCAAGAGATCAATGCAAAGAAGACGACACTACCGGTAGTTTTTGGCACTTGACACAAGCAGCACGACACGCACAATAAGGTATGTAAATAAACATTTACAAAATCTTTCTTGTGTAAATATCTCATTTCACAACGTATATATCTGCAGCTTA
>JAQMCW010000017.1:4463431-4481517 GCA_030068335.1 Chrysichthys cranchii | reverse complement strand
ATTTTTCTATAATTAAGCTTATTTTCATTTTATTCTATGTTTTATTGCCACACATAAACCCATAATACACTTTAAAAGCATGTTTTCGAGGGCTGTATTCGGGTCGCGAACAAATTGGTTTGCGAACAGAGTCTCGGAACGAATTAAGCTCGGGAGTCGAGGTCCCACTGTATAAGGTTGAGATAAACCAATTATTATAATTGTAAACAATTATAACACTATTAGACCTAATTCTAAACGTTCATAATTATTTCTATGCTTTATATACTCATATTCTATTAGCAGATCATTTTGCTTCTTTCTAGAAAAAAAATGCACAAAATAAACAAACTTACCTACCAAGAGCCTGAAATTAGCAATGAAGAGAAAAAGAAAATTCTCGAAATGTTTAAAAAAAAAAAAAGATTGAATCAACTTCGTTTTGGCGTCGTACGATGTACGTTTTTAACAGGAAAAACCCACACGACTGTGACTTAACTCTTGATATTTTCTCGCAGTGTATTTCTTGTTCGAAAATTCACAGGTGACTTTTAGCATTTCTTTGATGTGGCCAAGGTGAAAAAGATGTACGACATGCCTGAGTAGACATACTTGCGCTGTAATTGGTTCATGTAGCATTCCTTCCATGCTTGATGGACCATCTGATTACTCAGCTTTCTCTCCGAATGCTTCGGGCTGTGGGTGGCTCCGCTCTCTTGACTACTCACGCTAGAGACTGCGGTCTGAAAGCCGCTGTCACCTAGAAACGTACACAAACACACAGCCTCGAATCAGATAAAACATTTACAATTTATATGCTTTTAGGCTTGATTCAACAACAGGATCTGGAACAGTATCTTAGCCTTATCAGTTTCACTCATTGACCCTTAAGCACTAAACATACTAATGCTACAAGTGACAATAATCAAGATTGTCTATCTTACAAGGTTTAAGCGTATAGCTTGAGCACCCTTCATCCCTTTAAGGCTGGAACCAGATGATTATCAAATAATTAGCATTACAGGAGATTACAAATTATGAAGCTTAGCGTGTATGTACAGTAGGTACTATGACACACACTGGAAACTGTAGGGTTAATCATGGCTTCTAGTAGGTAATCATGTGGGCCAGTGGGTCGTTATTAGAGCCATTATCAGGAAATGCACACTAAGCATGATTACATTCAGACTGCAGAGGTGAAAGGTAATGAGGCTGGGACAAGAGGAAATGCACTCGTTAAGTGCGGATCTATGGGGGAACGTAAAGCGCTGATCGGTGTCTTCGGCCCACCTAATGATTAGTCCATCTAAACAGGAAAGCTCAAGCATGTTGCCTAACTCAGTGTTAAGAGACCTTCATTAAAAAAAAAACAAAAAAGACACCATCTATTTAGATCTTACACAACATTAACACTAGAGCCGGGCAATGTGGAAAGAAACAGGATGGGCAGCCCTTTATTCCTTTTATAACGCAACAATTTGCTAACTATTTATCTTTTTTATTTATTAAAGAAAGCCTTTGTGATTTTTATCCATTTGAAATTTTGTTCAATGTTCGTGCAACATACGTGAAATGAGTTAGCTCGCGCTAGCTATGAATATTCATTCCCTCTCCAACCTCTCTCTGTTTTCAGTCTTGAAGTTAATCAAACGGAAATCGTCCTGAATCCTGCGAAAGCCACCCTGAAAACTTGACTGTCACCTTAGTTGTTACTAGAATAATTATATCTGAACAACACATTAATACAGTATAAACCTTGTAGCCAGAACTACAGTCAGCGCTTCTGACCAATCAGGATCGAGCAAATAACATATTGTGGCATAAAGCAATATAATATACTGTAGATATTGTGATGAGTTATGTCACAAAATATTTTTGACAGACAGTGCACATTGTCAGAATTATTTTAAAAAATCATAAACTTTAGGAGAAAGCGTCTGATTCAATAGTTCTAATTTGGTCTTCTTTTCATTATTACTCACTCACTCATCCTCCGCCGCTTAATCCTGTTCAGGATCGCGGTGGGGAAGCTGGAGCCAATCCCACCCCACCTGACTTCAGGCGAGAGGCGGGGTTACACCCTGGGCAGGTCGTCAATCCACCGCAGGGTGACACGCAGGGACAGATAACCGTTCGCACTCACATTCGCACCTACGGCCAATTTAGAGTAGCTAATTAGCCTAATCCCCTCTGTGCATGTCTTAGGACTGTGGGAGGAAACTGGAGTACCCAGAGGAAACCCGCACGGACACGGGAAGAACATGCAACCTCCATATAGAAAAGGTGTCCAGGTCGAACCTGGGAATCGGACCCAGGACCTTGCTGTGAGGCGACGGTGCTAACCACCACACCACCATGCTGCCTCCTTGTTAACTCCTTGATTTTTTTTCTTACATAAAAGTATTTAAGTCTCCATAGGGTTTTTAAAACGTAACACTTTCTGCTAGTAGCTGCTCCGAAAATCTCTAAATCCTCATCCTATGGATCAGAGAAAAATGTGTGATGATAGTAAGACATTTCAAAGTATGGTGAGAAGATATTTCCGTTATATTGCCAGCCCCCATTTAACACATAAAAGCATGTGGGATTTCTCTTTTATATCCACTTGACTGTGTGTGTTACCGGAGCAGGGCTGCTCTGGGGACGTAGGAGGGGTGAGGGGAATGCCGCAGTTTGATGAGTCTCTAGTGCCACTTTGAGCTCCTTGGGCAGGAGGAGGCTGTTCCACAGGCAGATCAGCTTGCGCAATGAGCACAAAGGCTGCTGGGTAGATCATCCTCACACCACCTGCAGCAGAATACATGAGAGTGAGAGAGTGAGAGAGAGAGAGAGAGAGAGAGAGAGAGAGTTGTTTGAACAAGTTTATCTAAGAAATTCAAATATTGCTAATGTGTTGTAGAGAAACATAGTCGCCTGTGTCAACGTTGTAAATTTAATGTCTTAATATTAGTTTAAGTAGCAGGCAATGGAAACACAAGACATCTGTCCTTATCTCACTTAAAAGGTCAAAAAAAAAAAAAAACAACCCCACACACACACACACTGCACCCACACGAGATTAAAAACCTGTCCTTTGATAAAGACAGGAACAGCTGCTTGCTTAGAATGAGCAATTCAGAAATACTCAGGCTCCGATTTATTAAAGATTTGCATAAGAACTTGAAAGGCTAATTTGGTAACAGGCTCTACAGATGACTGCTTCTTTCACAAGAGCAAAATAGAACGTCTTGGCCATTTTGCAAGTTGAATGAATAGGTGATTTGGGACGTATCTACAGAAAAGTGCAAAAATACAAGGTGCTGCCTGTACAAAAACATTTCACCGAAATCACTGTTGCTCATTAAGGGACACGCATAACCAATCAGCAGAGAACAATACTGCTAGCCCCACCCCCAATGGTACCAACGTTGTGCCAGGACCAATAATTACACAGCTAGCTAGAACTGTCAGTAAAGGGCCGACAAGTCGACCCTCAGTCTTCAGTCTTTCTGTACTTCTTTCCACTACGCTCAATCAGATCGGCATGTTTTTCTTCTTCCTGCTCACATGACTCTGCTTGGCCCAATGTATAATTGGTCTAGGTGGAGCCACTCACCCACAATGACCTCCAGAGCGACATGGCTGTGGGGGTCGTAGCTGAGGTCGCTGTCTTGCTCGCCCCTGCTGTGTTTCAGCACCATGGGGTAGAAGTAGCTCCACTCTTCCATCAGCTTCCGTACCGCCGGATAGCTCATTTTAAACACCTGGCCCGTCAGAGTGCCTCCCAATCCGTACGGACTCAGGATCACTGCGAGACGGAGACAGAGACAAATAAACATGAGAAACGAACGCATTAAAATGCTTAGGACTGCGCCTTCGTGATTACAGTGCGTTTGCTGATTTAGATATGAGAGCTAGATGCCTTCTTAATTGTGAGCAATCAAGGGCTGTGTGTGACATGCAGAGAACTTTTCGGTGACAGTTAATGGAATGGAAATCAAAGTTCTGCCGAAGAAGACAATATTGTTCGCAGGCAATTGTACGCACAACATAATGAAGCCACGAAGTCATAAAATATTAATGTGTGCTTCAAGGTCAGAATCATGCATAAATGACACACACGTGCGTAACCCGTGCTTCGCTACTTAACCCCGTAGCTACATCTGAGCACATCCTCAGGACATGCGCTCATCACTCAACTCTGAAAAGGGCTTCGAATTTTTCCTTCAATCAATATTTCCAAGTCTGACATGCATGGTGGTCTGCGAACAACATACTGTACACCCCATGCCCTTAAGTTGTAGGTAGTTCCTAGAGATGCGTAAAAGTGTTACTTGAGTACATCCCACCTTGTATGGGATTGCTGGAGGTCTGGGCTAGGCGCACATGCTCCTCAGTGATGTGGTAGACAGGCTGGTGCTGCGAGATCTCCACACTGGTGCACACGTTACTCTCACCATGCAGGAAGAAGGAGAAGGAACACGAGAGGTGTTCACTGCTGCTGGAGAGACAAAGAGAGGGGGAAAAATGCCGAAAGATGTTATTTCACGTACTAATGTACTCGTGTGTCCAGAAGAGGGCGATAAGCACAAAGTCAACTCAAGTAATAATATGTGTGGCACATGAGCATTTTTTTCAAGCTCACCAAGAACAACAGAACATTGGAGACGGAACATAACAGCAGGCTGATTCAGCACACACACCCGCAGTCTCTCTCTCTCTCTCTCTCTCTCTCACACACACACACACACACACACACACACACACACACACACACACATACTGTTTATATAAGCGTTCCTCCTATATTCACATTAAATTTACATTTATGCTCAGCCTGAATCGAACAATAAAAGAAATACTACACTCATCCTCTTTCCCCCCCCCATGTCTCAGTCCAACTCTGTGCTAGAACCATATGAGGAGCTATTTATGGATACGCCGCGTGCCAATGGGAAAATTTCCTCTTAGACAAAGCTGGATGCATGCAGAATGCAAATGCCTATAACCAGGATCGAAATTTTTACTCAGGTCCCCATCGCACAAAGACATCATAGTTAATACGTCATAATGTGCAATGCATCAGTTGCTCGTTTCTAATCACTGTCCTGTTTTCCTTACGTTTCTTCCACGAACTGCTCTTGATGCCAGTTAGCCTGTTTAACTTGATTGAGGTCAATCTTGTGGTTTACAAGATACAATACCATAATACGATGCATGTGATCTGGCTTGTAGTATGTTATTAATGAGCAACCTCAGGCAAAACAATGTAAAGCGCATTAAGTGCTTAGTTATAGTCAATTAAGGAACTTGCCGCTGAACTTGGTCCTCCAGCTAGCAGTCTGGTTTGGCTAACAATGTTACAAGTAGTCTAAAATGAAACAACAACAACAACAAAAATTTTTTAAAAGGGGACTTCTGTGTCCACATAGCTAGTTGCATACATGTAACACGGACGCACATACTGTACTTGTAGCCCCATTAATGTCTTTGGAGTATGGAAGAGTATAAATGTTTTTTGGAATTAAGTGATGTTTCCTCTTTCTCATGTTGACCAGTCCAACTATCCCTAATCTGAAGCACATTTTAGCCTGTTGTGCAGTAGCACAAGTGCACAAGTGCTCAAGCTGAGCTTTGTCACTATGGTCTCTCGGTGTATGCCAAGCTAGCAAATAGGACTGGGCAAGGTTTTATCCCATACAATTAAACAGCTTTGCTTGACATTTTTGCCATATTTGAACAGGATTACGACACTTCTGACTAAGTCCTGACAGCTCTAACAGTCTACTGTATCAATTCCTCATATCTAATAAAATAAAATGCCTTAATAAGGAGACTGAGATTCCTCTCATATGGAAGTGATGATGGCAAGTAGATGAGGACTTGTTACAAAAAACAGTATGGGAACATTTTATGATGCCAGAATGAAAGTGAAAGAACTATCATCAATGCAGGTCCATCAATTATCGATTATACGTGTATATTTGCCCCCATGACAGCATTGCACTAATCCCAGATTTTTAAAAAATGTACACAATATTAGACAAGTATCAATAGGAGCCACAATAACAGTGCTCTCTCCACTTCACAGACCATCGCATGAACAATAAAAGCTCTCTTGCAACCTTTAAGTATTAAGGTTTTACACCATAAGACTGTGACGGTAAGATGTATAGACATTTTTCACTCGAGCAAAATTAGGAATATCTTGCGTATAAGTGATATAGGTATGTATACCACAGCACTGTTGAAGTTAAGGGCTAATTTTTCTTAACCGCACAGCTCTGGCAATAGTGAACGCCTTCAGAAGAAGGGATTTTCTGGTTTCAGGATACATGGCAAGGTTCTGTTTTTCATCTTATTACCTTCAAGAAAAAGATAAAAGAGCAACTGGTGAGGAAACAACTGTTTATAGTGTGATAAAACGCGATAAAAGGAACAGACCTTCCGCAACATTAAACAGATAAAAGCGATGACGGTCAAGTGATGTGGTATAAAAGTCATAAACCACTTTGTTGTTACTGGGGGGAAAAAATAAAAAACTTTGGAGGGGTAACAGCATTACACCAGCCTGCCATCTCAAGGTGTGGAGGGGACTGTGTTTTAATTCTGACCAATCCCACCTGCTCCTACAGACGCTTTTGATCAATCCCATCTGCTCCTGCAGACAAGCTGCCAATCCCATCCACCAATTGTGCCTGCTTCAGCAGACATATTTGACCAGTGTTGCCCACTCCTTTGCCCAGTCCCACCTGCTCCCACAGACACTCTTGAGCAATTTTGCCCACTCCTGCAGGCATTCTTGACCAGTCCTGTTTGCTCCTACAGGCCCTCTTGCCCAACCCCACCCGTTCCTACAGATATTCTTGACCAATCGCAACCAGTTCCACAGACATTCTTGATAATTTCTGCCAACGCTTGCACACACTCTTGACCAATCCACTCTAGCCCAATTCCCCCAACTCCCACAGGCAATCTTAACCGAAGCTACTCTCTCCTGTAGACATTTGACCAATTTTGCCCATTTCCACAGACTCTCTTGACCAATCCCACCTGCTCCCACAGACACTCTCGACCAATCCCTCCCATTCTTACGGATACTCTTCACCAATCGTGCTTAGTTCCACAGATATCCTTGATCAATTCTACCCACTCCCTCCTGCAAGCAATCTTAACCAATGCTACCCATTCCTGCAGGCATGTGACCAATTTTTCCCATTCCCACCCACACGCTTAACCAATCCCATCCACTCCCACAGACTCTCTTGATCAATCTCACCCACTACCACACACACTCTTATCTGCTCTTGCCCATTAATCACGTCTGCTCCTGCAGGACATCTTAACCAATCCCACTCACTCCTACAGACACTCTTGACCAATCCTGCCCAGTCCCAGTGCCCCTTGACCAATTTCACCCACTCCCACAGACACTCTTATCCAATACCACCCACCCCTGCAGGCAGGCTTCCCCAATCCCATGCACTCCTGCAGGCGTTCCTAACCAATCCCACCTGCTCCTACAGACTTTCCAGAGCAATTCTCTACTAGTGCTGCCTTTTCCTGCAGACACTCTTGACCACTCCTGCCTGCTCATGCAGACACTCTTAACTACTACTGCATGCTCATGCAGACACTCTTAACTACTACTGCATGCTCCTGCAGACATCTGACCACTCCTGCCCCACTCCAGAAGTTTTGAACAGTTTTATTTTTGTTCATATCTGCCCACAATATTTTAAAGAACGTGCTCAGGTGGCTCTATTTCCCAATAAATACCCGAATGAGTCATTTTAACCACAATGACCCCAACTGGAATAAAGCATTTACTGAACGCTACAAAAGAATGTCACGCCGTATCTCATGATTAACCCACCATGTCCACTAACAAGATCTCCTCTTCTGGTTCAGAAAGTTCCATTTCGGGTTCAATATTTTTTAATCCTGGCATATTTCCAGTTCGGACCAGTTCTTGCTGAGCGTACAATTGAAAAACACCCAGCACATGCAGAAGCCGGTAAAAAGCACTGTGTACATTATGATTACATGCCTAATACACAATTCCCATCATGCACTAATAGACTCGCAGTGGGCACAATTTATACTACACACTAGAATCAATCAGAAACAGCACAGCTGGAGATGCCAGGAAATGACATGGCCATTTACCATCCACAGCAGTGCGTGTGTGTCTGTGTGTGTGTGTGTGTGTGTGTGTGTGTGTGTGTGTGTGTGTTCCATGTCATGTACACTTGATGTATATTTGTCTAGTGTCACGTATTGCCCTTATAGTTTGTGAATGAGTGTCACCATACATTCACATTAGGAAGCGAGGGGAAAAATAACGAGGCCAAAAGTTTTATCAATTACCCATCATAACTTTAACTCTGCCCTGCAATTCGATTCCAGTTTCTGTTTTCCATGCAAAACCCCCCCCAGAAAGGCCCTAAAACAATTATTTCTTTGTATCATGTTACTAAATGTATAAAGAGACTTTATGATGAAGAATAAAGAGAGCTCGCTGGTGAGTATACACATCTAGCAAAGTTAGCCTGCTTCGCTAATCTGCCATTTAAGATAGCATAGAGCCTAGCATGGAACATATAAATCAATCTTAGGTACATTTTAAACCAAACGTGGTGTGTATAAATCATATATTGGGCTGTACGGTGTACTTTTCGGCTGCTCTTGCTTCTCGTCGGAACCGAAATTAACAGTGGACTCCTACACTCAGTTCCCTGACAATACTGCGTGAGCATCTAATCCTTTAAACTGATTAATCAGTTAAACGTGTTGGATTTGAGGGAAACACCATCCAAACTCACAGGCTATCCTGTGGACATGGTTTAGGCTTTTGTTTCCAAATTCTGACACTAATCAATACACTTCAACTTGAAGCGAACTAAGTCGCCTACTGGGATTAAACAGCAGTAGGGATCGTATCCAAGGCGTAGTCTATTACTCGCCATATAACGTGTCAGAAATATAATCTTATCTACTGTGTGCTTTTATAGTTATAGCATTAAAGAGAAAGGAAGCGTTCGAGGCAGCGAGCTGTCCAAAGCTGTAATAATCTTTATGAGCCTGTCTCGTGTCTCCTGCCTGAACTCATGGGTTTAAGCGCTGTAGACGAAATTCCACAACACTAATTCACCGCTCATAATGAAGACTAACAACATCTCGATGGCATCTCAAGATTGCCCAGATGAGAAGTTGGACTGTTATGTGATTTCGGTGCATTTGATGATCTAGCTGCAGGTATGTACAGGACAGTTGTTTTGGGCAAAACAACCTCTTCGTCTTATCTGTTTTTTAAAGCAGAATTGACAAACATGTATGTATTCGTGGCAGATGGGTAATTCTGATTGGTCCTTGATAGTCCTGCTCACCTCAAATCAGCAGACAAAAATCAAAATTTAATTTCAAAATGGTTTTAATTAAATCCCTAAAATCAATACCAAAAAATATAATTACTCCTCTGCATACAAAATTTTCTCATAAGATATCCCTAAATATTTTTGCTCCCAGAACGCTTAGACAAATTTCCTTTTTTTCTTTGTTTCTGGGAATGCTCCTTGAAGGTATGTTTGTGTAAATATAATAATAATCAGCTTTGGGTTGCGTGGTATATATTTCAATACTTTTTTATGTAGAGGTATAACAATATTTGTTTTTGTACTCATGTTACAAATTCAGCTAACGTAAGTTTAAAAATTTTGCAATCAATCTTTGAAATGGTAATTCGTTCAAATTTCATGACGATTTTGTTGTTTTGTTTCATCCCTCCTTTTCACTGTTAAATTATTGATTTTCGTAGAAATTCAATAAAAGTATTAATGAACTCCTGAGGTGGAAAAAAAAACCCGCTGTTTCTTTAGTAAACCTACAACACGATACACACTGCCTACTCTAACTGAAAATATCCTCACATATTTTGTGATACATTTCCCCCACTTCCTTATAATACCCAGATTGTCCCTGATTATTTCTATTTATACCGCAAATTAATTAGACCACGTCTACATAGATGACACATAATTGTAATTCCTCCCCGAAAAACGTCCCGATTGAAAGTTTACCCACAATCAGCTCCCAAATTGCAGCAATGAAATTAATAACAAAACAATTTTACTGAGGTGATTATCTCTGCGATCATTCTTCCCCTAATCAATCCGGCCCGGAGTAAAAACAGATAAAAGATAAGCATGAGATAATGTTTATAATATTTATAAGATACAAGTGATTAGAGATAGCGCCTGTGTGTGTTTGCTAGTCAATAAAGCACCGGCCGAAATAAATCTCCTCACTGAGTCTCCTAGGACAATTAACAGCCTGTTTAGATTAAACCGCGAGGCAGTTAATAATGCAGACTACCTCTTAAAGCAAAAACTCAAACTGTGTCTAGATGCGTATATACGTTCTGTACAGAATCAGAATCGTGGAGATAAAGGGTGAAATAAAACTGTGCTCACTTGAGTAAACACATGGCTAGTGTATTTTTTTTTTTCTGAGCCAGCTAAGCAGCTCGGCGTCCGAGTGACCCCGTGATGTAGCCTGACACCCGATGTCTGTTGCCAAGGAGATGGCTAATGTCTCAATGTCATTCCTTTTCCCCCCAGCCAAAGCAGGCTAGGAAAACCGTCCACACACACACACACACACACACACACATACACACATATACACACATGCACACACATCAAACGCAGGCATGACTGTGTGCAGTAAAGACACGCTCTGTGGGTTAGCGGCTTTTAAAACATCAAAGTGTATGCATAAAAATTCAAATTCTGTTGAGGGGAGAAAAATGGCTGAATGATACGGATGTACAATATATTGTTAATTAACTCACGATTGTCACCACGATGACCGCACGGTACACAAATAAGCCTTAGTAAATTCTGCTTTGATAAAGTGTGGCATTGGCATGGCCATAAACAAACAAACAAACAGACAGACAGACAGACAGACAGACAGACAGACAGACACACAATTAGTTAGAATGACAGGCAGACAGATAGATAAAGATTAGCAAGATTAACAAAAACTACTATTACTACTACTACAATTATTATCATTAATATTATTGTTATTATTATTATTGTGGTTGGTGTTGTTGTTGTTGTTATTATTATTATTACTATTATTATTATTAGTAGTAGTAGTAGTAGTCTACATAATACATAACTGTGATAACTGTAACATATCACTGCTTCACCAAATGAAAATTTTCCTTTTTTTTGTCATGTCCAATAATAAACTAAAGTGCTTTTTGTTGTTGTTGTTGTTGTTGTTTTTGTTTGTAAATTTGCAATTTTCTTTAAAAAAGGAAATGAGGCTTTAGGTATCTTTAAACGGATATGTGCAATAATTTGCACGTCACAAAAATCTATTTTTCATTGGATTTCTGAATTTTTTGAGATGTTTTTTTTTTATTATTCCTTTTTACTGTGATAACCCTCCCATTTCTTGGATCTTCATATAACAGTTGATAAAAGAATCACTCATGATTATAACTTGTACTTAAATATTACTCATTAACGTAATATATTATAATTATAATGCTCAATAACTCATATAAAGGGCATAGTTTACATACTTTTGAACAAACTGCACCTCATTTTGCAAAGCATATCACAATCACAGCATGTGGCATGATATATCAGTGTTATGATTTTTGTTCATATTTTGTCCGTACTGTCTCGTAAAGAATATTTAAAAATGTAATTTGTTCAAATTTCATGAGATTTCTTTCTTCTTCTTCTTCTTTTTTTTAACTGTCCATCTTTTTCACTCTTACATTGCATTAATGGACAAAAAATATGCTGTTTTGTTCGTAAACCTATAACCTATAGTGATACTACTGGTACGGTGTATTCGAATCATAAATATCGTTACATATTGTGTCATGATATTTCCCCCACATCATCCACTTCCTCATGATACACAGATTGTGCTTGATTATTTCCATTTATTCTGCAAATTAGAATAATACCTTAGGTACACACATATACACGAATATATTATTTTTGTTCATATTTTGTCCATATTGTTTTTGTGCACCACTAACACGGTACTGTATTGGTGCCCATATGCTCCTCTGCGTCCTGTGTTTATATTTAAAAGCATGTTTATCCTGATCAGCACAATCCATTTATAAGGCTTACTCCTGTCTTCTTTCCACTTCTACCTTTTTCTCTCTCTCTGGGAGTCTGATGCAATCTGTTACCAACGTACAGTGCAGTGCGCGCTGCCAGACACAAAGAAAGGAGGGGAAAAAAAAGGAGAGAGTCAGCGGAGAGGAGGTCTAGAGGCAGGAGGGAGGGAGGGAGCGAGGGAGGGAGAAAAGGAGGGAGAGAGGGTGCGAGGTAAGAAAGGAGGAGGGGTGAGGGGAAGGCGGCGTCTCTTCAGACATGTGCTGGTAGTCCTCACGCTCTGGGCAATGGGGGAGAAGGAAAGTTAACTAAGCGTTACAGAGGTTACAGCGCCTCCTGCTTTTGAGCCGGGAGCTTCGCAATGAAATGGATGCTGGGTAATTGAGTTTGTGGACAAGTAATGTGACTCACAGGGTGGGATTATGGAGAAATATTTATGTTAGTCATTACTGGAATCGCTCCAAATGTAGGCTGAGTTTGTGGTATTAACTGAACAAAGTCGAGTTAGGTAAGACGCATCAGGGATGTGTATTAAAATATAAACTGATAATCATAATCAATTTTCATTTACACACACACACACACACACACACAGATATATATATATATATATATATATATATATATGGGCCATATATAATAACAGCTGCCTTGTCTCTAAGGAAAAATAGCACTGCAGAGCATTTCCTAAACTTGAATTGAATTTTAAATTAAATTTAAAGAATGAATGTCAAAACGTATATCAGGATACATCCGAGGATGTGGGACATGTTCTTCTCCAGAAGTCGCTTTAACGCCTACACCTAGAGCCTACAGGTGGAACATATTGCTAATTTTATGCTAATGAAATATGAATTTGGGTGATTAATTCATGCTCAGCAGTTGACATTTAATAATTTATCACGTCTAATAATGCATTTATTAGACATGCTCACACACCAGATCCCCGCTTATTAACCAATACAAGTGTAATTCATACAAGTTTAATCCAAGTTTAATTCATAGTGAATTGAATGAACTAGTTTGAAGTGTCTAATTTGGGCTTTAGTGAAGAAAGGACAAGAACTTAATTAACACCCTCTATGTGTTCCTTCAAATAAAGCGCTGGAAAATATAAAGACAATTCATGAGAATTATAACAAATGATGTATGTTTGGTAGGAAAGGAAAGGAAAGGAAATGGGAAAGGGAAGGAACTGGGAAAGGAACTAGGAAAGGAAAGGAATGAAAGGAACTGGGAAAGCGAAGGAAGAAAGGGAAACAAAGAGGAGGAAATGAAAGGAAAAGAACTGGGAAAGGAAAGGAAAGGAAAAAAGGGTAACAAAGAGGAGGAAAGGAAAGAAAGGAAAGGAAAGGAATGGAACTGGCAAAAGGAAGGAAAGGAAAGGAAAGGAACTGGGAATGGGAATGAAGAAAGGGTAATAAAGAGGAGGGAAGGAAAGGAAAGAAACTGGGAAATGAACTAGGAAAGGAAAGGAATGAAAGGAACTGGGAAAGGGAAGGAAGAAAGGGAAACAAAGAGGAGGAAAGGAAAGGAAAGGAACTGGGAAAGAAAAGGAAAGGAAAGGGAATGAAGAAAGGGTAACAAAGAGGAGGAAAGGAAAGGAAAGAAACTGGGAAAGGAACTAGGAAAGGAAAGGAATGAAAGGAACTGGGAAAGGGAAGGAAGAAAGGGAAACAAACAGGAGGAAAGGAAAGGAAAACAACTGTGAAAGGAAAGGAAAGGAAAGGGTTGGAAGAAAGGGTAATGAAGAGGAGGAAGGGAAAAGAAAGGAAATGGGAAAGGGATGGAAGAAAGTGTAACAAAGAGGAGGAAAGGAAAGGAAATGGGAAAAGAAAGGAAATGGGAATGGGAAGGAAGAAAGGGTAACAAAGAGGAGGAAAGGAAAGGAAAGGGGAAAGGAAAGGAATTGGGAATGGGAAGGAAGAAAGGGTAATGTAGAGGAGGAAGGGAAAGGAAAGAAAGGAAGGGAAAGGAACGGAAGGGAAAGAAAAGAAAGATTGCTAAAAAGGAATAGCGCTATTTATATTCTAATATTTCTATTAATTGTATTTCATTATATAATATAATTACCATATACTTTATTATTTATCATTCCTTTAAATTTGTGCACGCTTCGTTGCATTCTGTATTTCTGAATGTAGAAATGTTTTATTTTTATCTTTCATGTCAATTTTATTGGACCTATTATTTTAATATTGCATATCATATTATTAACATTTATTATTATTTTTTTTTTACCATTGACATTTACATTTTTTTAAACGAGCAACCAGGACAACACCTCGAGCTAGCATTTGTAAGAGAGGTGTTTTAAAAATAAAGTTACACCCTATACATCATCGTTAAAAAATAATTGTGCAGCCCTGGTGTAAAGGTTTTTCTAGTATAAAAGAAAAATACAATCAGCCATAGAGAAAAGAAAAACAGACAGATAGCGAGTGTGGTGCGCGCATATTTTTGGCACATACGGATTTCTCAGTGTTAAGGAATGGCATGTGTGTGTGTGTGTGTGTGTGTGTGTGTGTGTGTGTGTGTGTGTGTGTCCCTGTGTGTGCGTGTGTGTGTCTGTGTGTGTCTCGCTCTCTCAGGCTGCTCAATAATTCACTGCTTGGCTCTGTGTTGGACCCTGCAGGAGGCGCAGCAGCTGATAGTGTGGCACAGACAAAGCTGTCAAAGCAGAGAAGAATCAGGTGGGTTTAACATCCCCCTCCTCTCCATACCCTAATGACAGAGCTCTCCCCATTCGAGCAGCTCAGCAGGGAAGCGCAGCAAATCTCAGCTTCCCGCCACTGCTGTTCTGATATTCACACAATCCCTCCCCAATCATACAACGTACACACCGAGAACACTCCTGCATATACGTTCACACACATAAACACACACAGTGTGTTATGTGTATGCACATAAACATTCCAGCACTGCCATCATCCCTCTCAAAAAAAAAACCCAAAAAAGAAACGTGTCTTCATGTCACTTTCCAGCACCCGCTCCGCTCCCATGAGGGATAAACATCAGTCCTTATTGTTCAAAGCGAGTCAAACTCACGAGACGTGAGAGAGAGCGAGAGACCCAGAGACAATGAGAGAAAGAGAGACGTGTTCTGATCTCCTGCTGCGTTGTTGAGACGGAACTGAGGATACTCCTCTTATCCCCGATTCTTATCCTCTCTCTTATATTTCATTCATGTTTCATTTCATGCTTCATTCACTCGATCATTTATTTACTGTATACCCTCATAGCATAGTGGGTTTCTATTAGGGTTGCCAGATTGCTTCTCACACTCTCATTGTTTATGATCCAATTGATTGGGAAACAAATGATTGCGCCGATACTTTAAATCCAGCCGGAGATTATTTGTGCTCAACTGGGAAGGTTTTAAACCCTGACTGAAAGATTGAAACGATCAATCAATCCGACCTGGCAACCCTGATTTCTGTACAACCGCCTCCTCAGCATGTGTATTTGGTGTGTACAAAGACCTTAATTTTATTGGTTTGCCATTAAAAAAAAAATAATAAAAAAAAACCTCAAGCTGGAGTGAATTTAGAAATCAATAATAGCAAATATCACATAACAGCATTGAACTGAGAGGATAGGAGCTTTTCAAGGGGTGGATTTTTATTGTCAGTTTTTAACCAGGGAGTTAATTAAGAAATGTTTAATCCTACACAGCACAGCATAGTTATTAATCCTGTGGGAGGGATTAGAAACGTTACGGGGATCAAACACCATCAAAATTTTCCATTCAACCCAATCAAATGCGCAAAAACAACTTTACAATAATTTTGCTCCAGAGTGGAAACATTATTTTACATCAGCGCCATTTGGCAGGTGCTCTTATCCAGAGCGACTTACGTCTATTTTATTTGTACAAATGAGCAGGCGAGAGTTAAGGGCCTTGCTCAAGTGCCCACTAGAGGCAGCATGGCAGTGCTGGGATTTGAACTCACAACCATCCAATCAGAAGTTCAACGTCTTAACCACTGAGCTACCACTGTCCCATTTCTGTTTTGTTTTTTTTTTGAAAAACCAGCGACTAACTGGAACGTTCCGGTTTGTCCATTGACCTCTATGGAAATGTTATTAGATATTACAATTAACGTAGGCGTGTAACACAATGGTTCTATCTCTAGCTGTATCTGTTTAGTGCCCCAAATACCCATATCTGTACCTGTACTCAGACTGAAACCTAAATTGGGTGTGGCCTAAACCACTGGTGAACACTGGGGGGAAATAATACAGGTAGAAACGGCAGCTCGGACAGGATGGTGTGTGATTTCCGGTTCTGACAGTTTGTCAACTTCAGCTACATCACTCGAAGTTCATAATTATCCCTTTTCCACCAAGGCAGTTTGAGGGCCAGTTTGGCACTGATGCCTAATCTTGAACCAGGTCTTTGCATTTTGACAGCCAGAGAACCGGCTCTCGGCCAGGAAAACTGTTTCAAGAGCAGCGGCAACACTTTACTGGTACAGAACCAAGACCTTGTGACTAACAAGACCAACTACAACTTTGTGAATGCCATTTTTAAGAAACCGGAGCTTTTGTAGCATCTAGTCTGCTTAATTCAAAGAAGAAGGAGAAGAAGAAGAAGAAGAAGAAGAAGAAGAAGAAGAAGAAGAAGAAGAAGAAGAAAACGAAGAAAGAGATGATATAGCCCACCATTATTGTTGGAAAAGGAGAGATATATACAGCGTATACAGTGGTGAAACTTTTCTCAGTTGTGGTTTGCAAGTTAAACCAATTCCAACCTAGCACTAGCACCAGCACCAGCACAAGCACCAGCACCAGCACCAGCACCAGAACAAGCACCTAGTTAACAGTGGCGGAAAGGGAGTACATTAGAAATATGGGCGGAACTGGCATAGTTTTCGTTTGTACCCTGCTTGGTAAATTTTTTTCAACATATCTATGTGGTTCGACTTCCAAGGATATAAACACATTAGCAGCCTAATTAAAGCCATCTCTAATCCTGACGAGGCAGTTACTAAGGATATTGTAAAACATCCCATGCTCATGTTAATGATGGTACTTCTGTCCCACAAGCTTCACATCTGTCTGCTTGCTCTCACTCGCATGCTCGCCATTCTTTTTGTTGGGGCCCCGGTAAAGTTTAGTCTTAACCGCAAGCCCTGTGAATCTTCCCTTTTTTTAATTTATATCTATATTTGCATCCATTTGAAAACCCATAATTTATTCATACTTGGTTAGGTCCCTAAACTACAGACAGTACAGATGTACAGTCTCCACAACTTCTAGCTCCACTCACACACCATTGATTGATACTCTTAACACTCAGGCAAGAAGGGAACTTGAGCTCAGTACCAGTGAATCACTACTGGATTTCATCTTACTACCTTTAAACCTTTATAGGACACTAATTGAAATACTTGGAAATTCAAAATTTCAACCCTGGAGTGTTATTAGAAGATATTAAAACACTTTACATTACAAAAGGGGTTATATTTTCACTTTTATGCTGAAAATCAAGATCAATAAAGTTACCACACATGGCCAGTGTAGGGTAAGGTTTTTCATATACATATATATGTGCATATACACACACAGATGCTCCCCTAGTTACAATGGCCAGACTTACGAAGTTACAATGATGACTGCGATACGTTTAAAATTGTAAAATATTTAGAAAATATTTAAGATTCCCGGGCAGGCATCGCTGGGAGGCCAGCGTAACAGCGTATGACGTACGATACGTTCGAATGACACCCAGAAGTACGCAGACGTTGCCTGGATGTACACGTCACTCACCTTGCGTGATGCCTTACTCTCTCCTGCAATTCAAGGAGTTAACTTGTGTATCAGTGTACTGTACAGGTACACAGGGTAGGCTAGGCTAAGCTAGGCTAAGCTAGCCTAAGCAGCGGTCTACGACATTCGACATACGATATTTTCCACTTACGATGGGTCTGCATCTCCATCGTAACTTGAGGACTACCTGTATGTGTGTAC
>JAQMCW010000017.1:4409152-4439858 GCA_030068335.1 Chrysichthys cranchii | reverse complement strand
ATACACACACACACACACACACACCCACACACACACACACACACACACACACACACACACACACACACACACACACAATAAAATGACCCACTTCTATGATTGCTTTGTGCTCAGGGATGACATAAGCATAACATTTCAAATCTTTAATCCATTTTCTATACACCAAAAGAAATCAATCAATGAAAACACACTCAAATGCAGGCACTCACTGTAAATCCTGAACACCTTTAAATTTACAAGCTGTCAGTTTTTAATGCTTTTAAATGCCTTTAAAATCGAACACACAAAACACTCTTTAAATATTTAAAAGAGCCGTTTTTTTCCTCCCAACATGCGTCCAATAACCCAGTAACCAGAGCCCCGATGCCATCATCTCAAAGTGAGTCCAACACAAGATTAATTAGCCAAATTAAACCTCACCAGCAGCCAAGAATGACTATAAAGCAGGCGCTGGAATTGCCCTCCAGGCCAGCAGCGCACACTAACTCATGTTGTTTTTCGTGTGCTATACCAATATCCTCACAGCTCAACCATGCTTGTGGATGGAAGTCTAGACTTCTTTATTTTTCAGAGTGTGGAAGCTCACACACACACACACACACACACACCTGCTATTTAACCTCCCCGATTCACAATGTTCCACAGGAGTTTATTGCTAACCATTTCCAAAGCTGAAACAAGTGTAAACCTGATGCTACAGCTACCAGAGACGTACCACAGAGCTGCGGTGAGCCTGCGGGGAACAACGGCTTGTATCTGCTTGCAATTCCAGTTACATAAAAGACATGAATAAAGTTGCGTAAATCCACCGGAGACAAGATGGGGGAAAACATTCAACACGATTTAGCAATTTTAGGTCATCGTTTAACTCATCCAACTCCCAGCAGCAGCTCTGACACTGATTTCGGCTGCAAGGCCAATCGTGCGTTTATATTACTGCGCTCGTTTTAATATCCTATCATATTAGAAGTCTCAGAATTGCTTGGCAGACACTCCACGTCCATATAAACAAATTAAAAAATGATATGGTGAAGTTTTTAAGTAAAAGAAAAAGCATTTATGTAGTGTTTTATTTCTGGGGGATTGCAGACCTGGCAACCCTGGAACACTAGGATGAACAGGACTGTCTGTAGTTCACGATTTTGAGACAGACATCACATCCTTGCTTCCGCTTCCCGCCAAGAGTGTTTGATCGACATGTCTATATTATTGACAGTAAAAACACAAACGAGACTGAAAAAGACATTTTATTTTTGACCGACAAAATGCGATCACAAATGAGAAGATACGGAAGAATCGGGCAAGCTTAGAAACTGAAAATGAAACTTCAGACAGACTTCGCATTTGCAAGTTTTGCAAATTTATTTGAATTATATCTCTTAAGGGCAATGCAATTGCCAATACGTGTTTTCTAGTTAGCATACAGATTTGAATACACACTGAAAAATGCTGCTGGGTATATACCTTTTTCCTTGGTGAGACTTTTACATTTTACAGTACAGTGGGAACTCGATTCACGAACTGAATTTGTTCCGAGACTCTGTGATTTGTTTGCGACCCGAATCAGTTTTTCCCACTGAAATGAATATAAATACAATGAATGTGTTTCAGCCCTCAAAAACATGCTTTTTAAAGTGTATTACGGGTTTATGTGTGGCAATAAAACAAAGACTAAAATATTAAATAACCTTAATTATAGAAAAATAAACCTAAATGAAATAAACTGATGATTTTAATGTGCATTCCCTTTGCGGTGGATACTTCGTTGCTGGCGGAGGTGGACGGTGGCGGAGGGATATGGTTACGGTTCTCATGTTTTGCCATTATTTCTTTCTTTATTTCAACTGTTGTACGCTTAGGCTTCTTACTCACACTACCATTTCCACTTTCTACTTTCTTGGGCCCCATCATGAAGGCTTATAGTGCAAAAATGCTGAGAAACACGATGAAAAAATGCGTTGAACACCTTCACACCACGAGTGCTTGACCAGAACTGGATGTTTGTGCTGTGAAGCGTGGGTTGGCTTCCTGTACGTCAGTCGAGGCTTTGTTCACCGGTCGGTACAAAATCTGTTCAGGAATTTAGTTCGTACGTCGATTTGTTTGCCATTCGACGCTTTTGGGAGCCGAGGGTCCACTGTACTTCAAACAAAAAATAAAGCTACATAATCCAAAATATGCATAGAAAAAATATCAAATCCTAAAATAAAGGATGTTCACGTTACTTTCCTGACATGGAGGCAGTTTTACAAGTCTTCAAATTAAGGAACACAGTGTTCTTCAGGCCGTGTCTTTTGGGTTATTATTTGTAATTAGCACGAGAGATAAGCGTAATCGAGGATTTAATGTAGTTAAGCTGCTTCTGTTGTGTAGTGTGTAGTGTAAAGCTACAGTTCCCTGAAGGCGTTTAATGATACACTCGCCTAAGTTGGAACTTTGTGAGCTACATTTTTAATGTTTGTCCAACACGGGTGATGATTCAGAATGAATCGGGAACTCGCTAGTTTATAGTAGTGGAATATGGAGGAAATGAATCTATTACTGTAAAGCGATTACCCAAAAAAAAAAAACTCAGCCTTTTGTTAATAGAAGTGTGGCTCTGGGACTGGCTTCAGGAAAGGAGGTAATAAGCAGTATGGGGATTTACTGGCTGCCCCATAGAGAGAGAGAGCGAGAGAGCGAGCAAGCAAGAGAGAGAGCGAGAGAGAGAGAGAGAGAGAGAGAGAGAGAGAGAGAGAGAGAGAGAGAGAGAGAGAGACCTTTTTTCCGTAAAAAGGAGAGGTGGCCAGACACATACAGACTCTGGGCATGGACTTCTGTAACACATAAGCCTCCAAAGCCAAGGGCCAACCACAAAGGACACACACACACACACACACACACACACACACAAAATACCAGCATACCTCGACAGCCCACACACACACAGAAGAGGCAAAAACTCTTCAATTAAACACTTACACTGAAATAGCTGCTTTTTGATCATTTCCAATATCTAAATCCATAGACTCTAAAGTTCACCTGGTGTATGTTCGCAGTACCCTGGCTAAAATCCAGGAGTCGTTATTGGATTTCCTCAAACGGCAAACAATGTTGTGACATGATTTGGTCAAATTTCAACTTCGAAACTATGCAAATGACAAGACAAGCCATATGACGACGACCGATGGGTGTGAGGCACTCCCTTTGTGGTGTTTTTTTTTCTTTCTTACCCTACTTTTTAAAACACTTTTATGTGTTCGAGAGCTCTGTGTTTCCTGAACCAGCCGGTTATAAAGCTGACAGAATGCTTTCACAAATGGACAAGCAATCAGGAAGCGCACTTACTGCCCACATGAGCCGTATTACCTAAATAATTACCCATGTTTCTTTTCTGGACCAAATATGGAACAAAACACTTGCAAGTCTGGCCTTATAGGAAAATAATCAACAATGTCACGGCGAGATCCATGGTGCAAAGCGGAGCTACTGTTACCACAAGAATGTTTATTCGTTTCCAATGACAATACATCCTAAAGTGCTTTATTCTTCTAATACGGATACAATTTCCCACTAATGATCATCTCCTGGGGTTTTTTTATTCATATATTTTATAGTAACTTTTAATGTTGCGGATGTCCGTTCTGCTTATGTTATAGCTTTCTTGAACAGCTTGCCACGTCATCGAGCAACCAGAAGAAGCGCAAAAGTTCCGCCCTGAAGACTTTCCCATGATGACAAACTGACAACGAAGTCTCCTTCCATAAATGCTGAATAAACATCTCCTTACAGAAAGCGTTACCCTATCGACCGATGCATTCTTTGTTAAATATTAACACATTTTTTAGTACATTATTAATTAGCCTTAGATTATGGAACACATCCGCTATACAAGTTCCTATAAATTAGCGGTTACTATGAAAATGGGGTGGCATGGTGGCTAAGTGGTTAGCACTGGCGCCTCACAGCAAGAAAGTCCCGGGTTCGATCCCCGGGGTCGACAGGGGCGCCTTTCTGTGTGGAGTTTGCATGTTCTTCCTGTGTCCGTGTGGGTTTCCTCCGGGTACTCCGGTTTCCTCCCACAGTCCAGAGACATGCACATTAGGTGGATTGGCTACCCTAAATTGCCATGTAGGTGTGCGTGTGTGCATGAACCCGAGTCCTGAGTTAGGGGAGGGTTGTGTGTGAGGCTAGCGACCTCACCCAGTAGAATGCACTTAGCTACAAAAATGTCAACCGAACCCCGATGGGGCTGCTTGACACCCTATGTGGCAGAGGTCATGGACAGGACCTAAGAAGACTATGAAAATGATAACATATCCTTTTTGAATGAGCGTATAAATATAAACCAGTGATTTGAATTACACCCAGCACTGGTAACGCCAAGCAAACAAGAACAAGTGACAAACTTTCATTCTTTTTTTTTTTTTACGTCTGCTGATTATTTCCGAATTTCTCCTATTCTTATACGGTGAAAAGCTGACTATCTCGTAACAGAAAACAGTCAGTATGAGCTGCGTTCCTCTCATGAGACTATGACACAGATCCAAGAACAAAAGTACAACAAGTACTGTAAACACTGCGCAACCGCAGATATGGCACACACACACACACACACACACACACACACACACACACACACACACACACACATACACTCTCTCTCTCTCTCTCTTAACTATTCCTTCCCCCCAAGTCAATACATCCTCCTCCTCCTCCAACAATCTCCTCCCTCTTTGGCATGGAGATATTAACACACAAAGCGTTCATTCTTTCAGTTGGTGGCTTTTCTTTATAAACTGAAAGTGTGCACAAGGAGCTGTGTGTCTCAGCCATCATCTCCAGATCATTAAAAACAAGCTCAGGTGCTTAGAAAGCTGCAGCGCTGCAACAGGTTCGACGGAAAAGCAAAGCGAAGTCAAACATGTACACAGTTGTCCATTCGTCCTTAGACTCCATTTTCTCCTTCTGAGTCATTTTTTACACACATAACCCAAACTGTACACTTTTCCAAGAGCATTCCGTCTCTCTCTCTCTCTCTCTGTTGCAGTTTTCAGTGCAGGTTGTGTACAGTGTTGAAGTGCGCAATCGCCTTGTTTCCTCCAGAGATCGAAGAATCGTTTTTAGATTCTCTTAAATGATTCTCTATTGATACGCAAACTTTCATACAGGCGCTTTTAAAGTGAAAAATATCAACAATATGAAAAATACTCTATCTAAAGACAAAAAACAGCAGTTTGTGTCATCTAGTCCTGTTAAGTACTGCAGTTTAGTTTTAATTATGTAAAGGATTTAGCCTGCCACAGACAGATCAAGCATTAGAAGTAGTGCTACACGGATATTTCTCTTACGGAGCGCCTGTTGTTATTATCAGAAAATTGATTTTATTAGAAAATTGCTACATATTTAAACACAAAAAAAGAGACAATGTCCTGATTCGGCAAGATTAGCTACACTATATAAACACAACACTATGCTCCATTTATTTAGCTGAGTAGTTAGCTTAGCTGATGTTACCTCACACAGTTGTAGCTGTGTGACATCTAGCTAATTAAGTACTTCATTTAGCTAAGGTTGCTTGACATAATAGTACCTATGTAACCTCTATCTAGTAGCTAAGTAGCTAGTTTAACTATTGTTACCTCACACAGGAGAAGTTTTTTGACTCTAGCTAATTAAGTACAGTATGTCATTTAGCTAAGGTTACTTCACATATTAGTAGCTACTTAACCTCTAGCTAGTAGCTAAGTAGCTAGTTTAACTATTGTTACCTCACACAGAAGTTTTTTGACTCTAGCTAATTAAGTACAGTACGTCATTTAGCTAAGGTTACTTCACATAATAGTAGCTACTTAACCTCTAGCTTGTAGCCAAGTAGTTAGTTTAACTATTGGTACCTCACACATTAGTAGCTTTTTTACTCTAGCTAATTAAGTACTTCGCTTACTTAAGGTTACCCCACACAGTAGTAGCAATTTGATATCTAGCTAGTAGATAATTAGTTAGTTTATCTAACACTACCTCACACAGCAGTAGCAATTTGATATCTAGCTAGTAGGTAACTAGTTAGGTTATCAAACCCTACCTCACACAGTCATAGCTAATTGACCTCTAGCTAATAGTTTA
Source organism: Chrysichthys cranchii (assembly GCA_030068335.1). Taxonomy (NCBI): domain Eukaryota; kingdom Metazoa; phylum Chordata; class Actinopteri; order Siluriformes; family Claroteidae; genus Chrysichthys; species Chrysichthys cranchii. The sequence continues at coordinate 4,433,753 of JAQMCW010000017.1, read as the reverse complement.
AAAGTAGTACCTTTAGCTGAAGTTACCTCACATAGTAGTGGTTATTTAACCTCTAGCTAGCCAGTTTCACTAACAGTCTAGCTAATGGGTAAGTATAGCTATAAAAACAGCGACCAGATTTGCTAGCATGCAAGCTGACATTAGTCCATAGGCCATAGTTTGTTATTAAAACTAAAATTCAGTGCTATGGTGGCCATTTTGTGACAACAGGAGACTTGACTATAGGGAGGGAATTAGATACAACTTAACTGGGTACAAATAGCCTCTGTGTATTAAACAAGTGGAAAGAAAATAAAGGATATTAAGCCAAAGAGTTTAGAGAAAAAAACTGAGACTCTGAGTGAAAAACTAAAAGTACACAGGGGATCTTAAACATTCTACTGTGGATTTTTCTCTCTCTTTTGCCTATGAATATGCAAATTTTAAGAAGACTTCAAATGAGAAGGAAAATACATTTCAATCCTCCCAATATAAATATATGTAGCCTAGTTTTTGGTTTTTTTTTTGCTGAAAATTATTTTGTGTTTCGTATTGGTTAGTAAGTAATATAATTTCATTTCTCTTATACAAAAAAAATGAATTGTATCAAGTATCTAGAAAATCCTACTTATTACTTCTCAGTGGTGATTTTTTTCCTCACATCTTAGCCATCGTAAAGCTAATTTTGCTGTGTACGGCTAAACTTGGCAATGTGGGAAAGCTGAGGACTGTGGAGAAAAGGGAATTGCAAAATAAAAAAGATTAAAAGTCGTTATCCTCCTAAGTCCATGAGGCCAAGTACACTCTTTTAGCTAGCGAAAACTCTATTTCGACACATGAGCTCTTTATTAAGGGTTCATTAAAGAAAGGTCACTTCTCTCTCCGATGCTTGCTAGCATGCTAGTAACCTTGAGGGATCCCTTCTTGGAGACGTGTTAATGGGCAGCAGGGACCCGTTTCACTCGCTCAAAATAACAATATGCAGGAGATGAACAAGCCTCTTGATTCCTCGGAAGATTAGTGGAACCATCTAAGCAATCAGTTAACAATTTATATTGCTGATAGTTATCCTATTGTCAAATTGTGTCTTGAATGATGTTTGGCTAATCCACCCTGATCGCTGCTTTGTGCGTGTATTGATTCGTCTGGGCTTTAGGATGCCTTCCAACTTCCTAGGTAATGATAACGTATCAAACGGGCGTGAAAAGAGCCAGAGCCTTTCCAAATGAAAGAAAAAGAAAGGGAAAAAAATCCAAACACAATCAATGACACTGCAGAGGGGAGATTTCCACTTCCTGAAGCCGAGCAGGTGAAATTACCACGGGATCAATACTACTACTCCCGAGAGCGGGAATAAGCACTGGCAGGAACTCCATCTGATCAAAGATATGCTCTCATAATGTAATAACACAAATTCAATTCTGTCCTATATTTACTAGTTTTGTGCTAGAATGGCGCAGGTTAAAATAACGGGAAGGTCTTGACAAACCATACAAGAACATAATTAACTTAAAAAAAACACACACACATCATTCTGATTCCCTGAAAAAAAAATTAATGACATCAGACACAGATTTATCACTTCTTCTCTTACAATGAAAGAAGACTTTCCAAGATTAATTTGAAACCGAAGTTTCTGGAGTTGTGCCAGACTGTCTAGAGGATGTGGATTCAGTGTCCTGATTTCCTGCGAGGAAAAAAAAAAGTACTTTTTCTAAATAAGCAGCGGGGAAAAAAAATCCTGGATCAGTTACAGGTTTGTGTTTGTACAATGGAAAGTTCCTACAAGGGTGTAACTAAGAGCTGTATACTGACATTCCATTAACCCCCGCTTATAAAGAAATACACTACAGATGTAAACAGGAAGTGCTTGTGCACAGGAATATTAGAAACCAGTGCAAATCAGTGTATGTTATTGAAACAGAGAAGAATTGCTTCATTGATTTCTGGCCAAATACAACATGGAAGTGGTATAAATATCATCGGAGATTATCAGGTCAAGCAGCTGAACAATGATGTCATGAGCAAAGTCATTTTCTGTGTTGTCAAAATGACACCAAGGGCCACATATGCAAAGTGTTTTACGACGTACTTCATCTTCTCCTCTTCACCCCTGGCCGGAAAAAAAGGTCACTCTGAGTGCCAACCCACTTGTGGCTCATTAGTGCAAACGTGGCAGCCGGTGCACAGGGAGGTGACGTGATAAACAAGAGGAAGAGTCTTGTGTTTTTCCTCCAGCGCTCCCTCTCGCACATCGATTTGCCCAAGATCTATATTTAGGCCATGATGTATGACAGAGAGCTCGCTGAAACAATGGTTGTGTCCCCAACAGCTCGGGGAGGAGGGGTATAGGGACGGGGAGGGAGCGGAGACGTACTTGAAAATGAGCACACGGTGAGAAATGTGAGAACAGCCAGAGAGAGAATTTAACAACTGCACAAATCTGGAGAGATTACAGTCGCTGTTAGAGGAACATTGGAGACAGGAAGCACAGTACGTCCTAAACTGCCACTGACAGAGTGACCACACACACACACACACACACATACACACACACACACACACACACACTTCTTTCAGGTATTTCAGTTGATTTATGTAGCCAAATATTCTTAAACCAAACTTTAGTAATCCAAATTAAACCTTGATAAATTTTTGGTCTTTAGTTTTCCAAATAAAAGTAGCCAATTTGGTTAAAGTGCATTGTGTTTATGGAGAAACGGTCAAAATTTCATCTCCAAATTGAAAATGAATGGATTTTGCCATCTATCCATCCATCCATCCATCCATGCAGCTATTTACCCATCTGTCCATCCATCCATCTATTCATCCATCCATCTGTTAATCCACTTATCATCCCTTCATCGATTTAATCCATCTATCGATCTATCCATCCATCATCCATCCATTTATCCCTGCATCTCTCTGTCCGTCCGTCCGTCCATCCATCCATCCACCCACCTATCTACCTATTTACCAATCTATCCATCAGTCTATTCATCCATCTGCTCATCCATCCATCCATCCATCTGTCCATCACCATCTATCCTCGCTCAATCTATTTAAGATTCCATCTATCCATTCATACATCCATCCATCCATTTATCCCTGCATCTATCTGTCCATCCGTCTGTCCATCCATCCACCTTTCCACCTATTTACCAATCTATCCATCAGTCTATTCATCCATCTGTTCATCCATCCATCTCTTTCTTTCTGTCCATCTATCTATTCATCCATCCATCCACCCATCCTTCCATCTATTTACCAAACCAGTCCATCCATCTATTCAATGATCTACTCATCCATCCATCATTGTGATCGATGTAATGTAATTTAATTATTTGTTAGTTCTTGTCTGATTTATACATTTTTTCCTTTTATTTTATTTTTATCTCCATGCCAGCAGACCGCAAAGGTCAACCCAAACACCTCTATCCCTGGTCGCAGATTCCTGCGAATCCAGAAAGTTCCTCAGACGTCCCCAAGCGAACTGTGAGATATAATCTCTTCAGCAGGTCACGGGTCTGCCCCAGGGTCTCCGTCTGTTGGGACGTGCCAGATACCTCTCTACCTAAAGCTGCGCTGTGAGCATCCTTGTAACCCGCCTCAACTGGCTCCTCTCGATTTGGAGGAGCAGCAGCCATACTCCGAGGCTCTCCTGGATTAGCAAGTGAAAGAGAAACTTTTACACATGTAAAAGCAAAAAACACTGTAGGGCTTTTTCTTAGCAACTCTGCTTTTTACAAGTGCTGAATTTTAATTTATCCCCCCCCCACTCTTAACGCTGCACTCTCGAAGCTTTATGAAGCGAGCTATTTATGTTACTTACTCCAGTAACTAGATTCTGAAAAATGTTTCGTTGGTTTTTTCCAAAGAGTAAAAGTCAAGAAAGATGAAAAAGTCAAGGAGCATTTATTAGTAAGAGAAACAACTACAGCTTCAGTGGAATCCTGTAATCACCAATCCACCAATCCAGTGTGATTATTAGTTTCCTATAAACTAACACAAACAATAAAGCTCTGGGGTCAGTTTCAGGCAGAGTTGTTTGCAGTGTGAGGGAATGAACCTTGAGCCCAATGTCAGTCATTTATATTAAAACATTATACAGTATTAATTTGACCCCTTAAACTCCCATGCCTTCCCAAAGCGCGTAGTTTCACGTTCCTTCTGGCAAAATGTTTAACATGACAGAACGGATAATAAAGTAATTACTAATCATCTCTTAGCACTATCTGGTCTCTTTTGCACATTGAGATTGTCAAAGCAAATTTAAGTGCGTGCAGGAAAACTTTAATAACGTGGAAGCACACAGCAAAGCTGAAAATGTGTTTGTGAGGCAGTCAGGCCAGACTGACACTGCGAGAAAAATAAAGAGAACAGATCAGTGGAGCGGGTCAAACGCTCAAACACTCTCTCTATATTAAAAGGAAGTGTCTCTAACACTCGGACGCTCAGTAAAAGGCGAGACATTTGAGTGAGGATTTTACTGCGATTAGTGAGAAAACTATCCGTGTGAACACCAAGACAGAGTTCAAGATTGACACGGAACGTGTGCAAACAGAAGTCAATATAGGAAGTCATTAAATAGGATGACGTCTCGATGGCTATTTATGCGATGCCGCTTTGACACATTTTACGCCGGCTATTTTAAAACAACAGCGGGGGGAAAGTCTAAAATTGGTGAAGAATTGAAACAGAGGAAACGTCTAAAATTGGACATTTGTGCCAAGGGGGGAAATTCCTCCTCAGCAGCCAAGAATCACGGTCTAAGGAGAGTGAAGTTACCCATAGTACACGATGTAAAGTTTTTAAACTGTAAATTCCACCAAATCCATTGAATTATGTCGCACGGTAATGGAAAACGTGGACATGTGAAATAATGCTAGAAAGCTAAAAATGTAAACGGCATAAATCCTAAACATTAACATGAGCATGAATATACATTTCTAATTCCATAATCAAACTGATAAATTGTAATAGTCCCCAGGTGACATCCCTGATAATTGCTGATTCGGATTGAACAAATGGTGTTTATTCGTCTGCGAGGCAAACTGCAGGTCTATATTAATGCGCTCGTTCTAATAGGCTTATATAGAAAAGCAGATTTATCAGGGACTTTTCAGATGTTTCCAGCGAAGAGATATTTATTTAGCATTTATGGAAGGAGCCTGCAGAGCTAGTCCTTTGTAACATACAGTAGTTTTCCACTATGGGGAAGTCTTCAGACCAGAAGACTTACTGATATTTCTTGGTAGAGTCACTAGCTGGGTTTTTTTTTTCTCCCTCTATTACCTTCAAGAGAGAAAAAATGAGAATGCTGGTGAAGAAATAACTGTTTATAACGGTCCTAAGCGATAACAGGGACTTGTTCCTATGAGGTTCTACAACACTGTACGTATCTATAAAGAGACAAGTTGTACAATGTGACATCCTTTAATAAAGCAAATGCTGTGAAAATGGAAAAATATCCCATTTCAGGGTGGTAACGTGTGTTCGAGTCTTTAAAAACATCACGTATTATTGTATAATGTCATAAATAGAGATTGCGTTCAAGATTTCACTGATGCACGACCTGCTGCATGTTCATCAAGCTCATTAAGTGGAAATAGTCGATTCCTTTTATTCCCTATTTCCCAGAATAGCAAAATATTTCGATTACTAATATAAACATTACTGCTGTTAAGTACATTTTATTTAGAAACATAGCCTAATAGAGTTGGGGGTTTTTTACCTAGTAGAGTCATTTTTACTAAAAAACCTCCAGCTTACATTTGCTTTAGAACACTGGGGAACTAAGGACCTAAGGGGAACTAAGGAACCATGGGGTGAAGGTATTTAATTTATGTCTCAGGTTTTCACTATAATAGATAGCACCCCATCGGTGACCCAGAATCAAAATGGCTCCCGTAAAAGAATTTTGCTCGAAAGCCTGGGATCGGATATATGCCTACAGCGCTAGAAGACGCAGAATTATTTCCATAAATTCTGGGACAACATGATTTCATCCTCGACTTGGCTCATTGACCTCGGGTACAAATATACAGAAGGGGCAGAAAATTGACTGGCTGTCACGAAGAAGTAATATGCTTTTACATGGTTACGATATTGCCTCCTCGCAAACCTGGGTCGCATATGAAAAAGTCATTTATGTGCAGGGAGAGCTTAAGAGCAGGATGATGACACTACAGTAGTGTCTAAATGCACACTTGACCCAGGTCGCTTGTGCTTGATTTATTTCGTTCGTTTTTTTTATTTTTATTTTTAAATTTTGGTTTTTTTTCTTTTTGCTCGGATATTCATGAACTGAACTGTTCAGAGAAAGTGCGGGCCAAGTAGGCCGTGAGAAATGTGTGAACGCTGACACACGTCTCGGCTCGCAAACGTCTACTCAGGCGAGGCTAATAAAACCACCGCGCTGTTGCAATATTGCTTCTCCATTTGCATTCGGAGCAGCAAGTGAGTCACAAAACTCCACTTAACACACACTTGGGGGCATGTCCCAGCTTCCTGGTGCGTCACCAGCAACCTTGAGCACTTCTGATTGCAGAAGCGCGTTGCGCACTTGTCATATGATTACACGAATGAAATAACACTTGCACTTAAACATAAACACTTTCGCCCTCCATTCCATGAGTGCGATACTCAGCCGCAGTGATCTATGTATCATGATGATTGTGATGTTTTGAGTGGGCGTGGACAGATGAAGTGAGCTTAAATAATACACAATCACTGGCCACTTTAATAGGAACACCTATTAAACTATTGTACACCTGCACGTTTGTGCAATTATATAATCCACCAGTCGTGTTGCAGGGTATAAAATCCTGCAGATACATTTCAAGAGCCTTGGTTATTGTTCACACAAACATCAAGGGGGGGGGATCTCAGTGACTTTGATCGTGGCTGCTGGTGCTAGACAGTGGCTGAGTTGGTGGCTTGAGTATTTCACAAGTCATTGCTGGTCTCCTTGGATATTCTCACACAACAGACTTTAGTCTTTACAGAGGATGGTGCGATAAACAAAAAGCATCCGAGTGTTAGGTCAAGCTCTGAATGCTTCTAGTTGACGAGAAAGTTACAGTAACTCAAATGGTTACTCTTTACAACCGTGGTGAGCAGAAAAGCATCTCAGGAGGCGAAACACATCAAACAGAGGCAGCCCACAAAAGCAGAAGACGACACCTGGTTATACTCTGTTCTCTCAGCTGAGAACAAGAATCCGTGGCTGCAGTGGGCACAGGCTCGCTGAAACTGGACAGTTAAAGACCAGGCAATGTCTGGTGAGTGTATGTTAAGTGTGCTTTAAGGTGGAGTTAATAATAAGAGGCAATAACAGCTATAGTAGAGCTCATTTGTCCAGGCTAATGTTCCATAAGGCAGTACAGAAATCATATCAGATAGCTGATTTAATCATACTCGCATGAGCTCCGGTTCTTACCTTCAATCACATGTGGCATCAAAAAGACTCCCCCATCATATGAAGTGCTTTGTGAATGCTTATATAAATATATTTATTACATGATCACCTTGCTAGTAAAAGTGAAGCGATTAAGACCAATTTATTGTCCTTTTATAAACTGAAAAAAAAAGAGATAACCCCAAACCATGAACAGATTATGAAAGCTAATTAGTGTACTGTAAATCAGAACGCGCAGCTCGACGCTTTGGAAAAGTCAGAAAATATTAGAAGTGCTATTTTATAAGTAGGGGGAAAAAAACAAAGCCACAAAGTCCTCCATCATGAACACTTCACCAAGGTGGAAAAGTTACAGCTTTGCCTTGACTGTTACCCACTTATACACTCATACACGGTTCTGTGAATTAGACATTTCTACAGAAACATGAGTGCATTAACGTAAACCTCTGGATGTGCAGCTGGAAGTACTATCAGAGTTCATCAACCAATCAGATTTAAGTTTTCAACAGCTGTGGTTTAATAAAGTTTAATAATAATTACACATTAGGAGCAACATTATTACTAAAATGGTGCCTTACTATATAGCAATCCTTTCAAGCACTTAGAGTTTATTCAGTTATTAATCCTAAAGCACATTATTCAGTAAGTACTATGAATGATTCAGCAACTACAATAAAAAAATTAGAGCCAAATGAATGTTACAAGAGTGAGGAATGTAAGTCTGGATTCACCATCAGGGGCCACAACAATGTACCATGAAAATATTTCATTGGTTTAATGTAATTAGTACGAAAAATGCTAAATTCTTGTTCATTCGGTATGTGGATACACTGAACAAGTCAAAAAACCTGCTGTTTTTTTTTAGTCGAAACTAAATAAACTCTTACAATGCAATGCAAAAATACAAATTACAGTAATCCCCCACTATATCGCAGTTCATGTTTCGCGCCCCCGGCTATTCCCGGATTTTTTATTTATAATACGTCAAATTTTTTTGTGGATTTCCCCGGTATTATAAAATATAAACCTTAATTAAAATGGAGTAAAATGTTAATAATATATAAAATACAGTGCAGTGTATCTCATAGTTTCACAAGAGACAAAGAACACAGTGTTGTTTATGAAAACGCGGTATGGGGATACTGAAAAAAAATACAACTGGAGGAACGAGTCTGGCCAATCGGAATGCCCTATTCATTTAACCTTGGCTGTGATTGGCTGCTGGCTACGACACGTACACTTGGGGAGAAGCAACCAGCAATCGCCAACATCCAGTTCTTCACACGTAGCAGTACGTAAATGTGATGTTTCTACGAATTCTACACAAGGTTCACTTCACAATATGCTCGGAAATCTTTTCTTTATGTGTTACAAGTGGGAGGATAATTTAGGCTTAAACTATTTAAAAAAAAAAAGCATTTAGGGGTGGCGTCCGTGTATTGCGGATTTTCGTCTTTCGCGGAAAGTTTTAGAACGTGACCCCCTCGCGAAACACGGGCGCCTTACTGTTCCCGCTTTTTTGCTGTGGTTGTTGCTGTTGTTTTGCATTACACACCCACCCACAACATCATCATCAACAGCACTAGGGACAAATAAAAAAAAAATTATCAATGTGGTTAATTCGTTCCATGGCCTGAACTCACCAATGTGTCTAATACCCAGTGTCTTATCTCTGAGCTTTTTGACTGCACACTATCATTCACTCTCTCTTATACACACACTCACACACTCACACAGTTCTGCCTGCCAAGCCTGGACTTCCCTCCTTAAGCCTCTCAATAGCTGGATAAGCGCTACTCTGTAGAGGGTCAGCTCAGGGTGCAAGCCCCCCATTAGGTGATGCTCAGGGCTCCAGTCATGGTCTTGCCCTTCCCCTGACCCCTTCAACAAAGGTCACTTGAAAGAGCAGGAGTGTGGGAAAACACGGGTAGAGGCTGACATACAAGGGTTTTGTTTTTTAGGGTTTTTTTTTTTACACCCAAAGCAGCAAGACTGCTGCGTTTGAATAAAACTCATAACTCGGTATTTCCGACTTCCAAAAAAAAAAAAAAAAAAAAAAAAAAAACCACCAACAGCTTGAAATTCCTACTCGGTGCCCTCAAGTTCAGCATATGACATATCAAAATGGCTGCTTACACCATAAAGTACCACTTCTCTTTTAGATTTGAGAGAGAGTGAGAGTGCTTATGCAACGATGTAATAGAAGTACCTAGTGTATCAGAAGCCACAGTGACTGTAAAAACATTCTTGAAACTGTGTACAAAAGCCTAGTGGAACACATCCTATCTTTTAACATGATCATGTGGTAGGGCAATGTGAACAATCCAGCGGAGGAACCTACTGCAGAAAATAGTGACTATGGCCTCAACGAATATAGGGGGACCACGGACGCGTTTAAATAACATGTACGAAGAACATATTAGAACCACAGCTAGGAGACTCATTAGTGACCACTCTCATCCACTACACGCTGAATTTGAACTCTTGCCCTCAGGGAGGCGTTTTAGTTCACCGACAGCGAAGAGAAACATCTATAAGAAATCCTTTGTTACCGATGCAGTTAAGGCGATAAATAAATAATTCTGGGACTTGTACCTAGGACCTAGCTTGCACAGCAAGTAGATCTTATCTATGTATTAATTTATTTATATTTTAATTATTCTTATACAGTAATGTATGGATACTGCAACTTTTTATATTAAATGTTTTGTCTGACCAGCCGTCAGCTGATGATATCTACGTCTCTGTGTTCATGTGTTGTTATGTATTGTGTGCCAAGGCGAAACCAAAGGTAAATTTCCACATTTGTGCATAATAAACCTTGAGGTTTTTGTCTTCTAGGAAAATATCCATGACCAAAATAAGTGACTGATGATTAGCAATGAAAACATCGGAAAACTGCTGCAGTTAGCAGTTTAGAGTCCACCATTTTAATTCAATTCAATTCAATTTTATTTATATAGCGCGTTTAACAACGGACATTGTCACAAAGCAGCTTCACAGTGTATAATGTCCAATTAAAGCGTTATTATTGATTAATGTATAAACATATCAACAAGTGCATATATATATATATATATATATCCCTATATTTTACTTATAGCTAGCAATACTGTGGAGAAAATGAAAACAACTTTGCTTCATAAAGGTAATACCTTTCTTTCTAACTTGCCTGCTGAGTACTAAATCCATTATATATACCCAAAGTTTTCCATTGTGAGACTGAGCCTTTCTTATTAACCTGTCCAAGCTAGGTGCTAGCTAGGATCTAATTGTTCAGTTAGCTAGCTTGTTTTCTAGGCTACCACGAACAGTACAATACAAAGGTAAAGTAAACCAGTCTTGTGACTGTCTGTGCTGCATGACGCCGTTTCTTTTCTTGTTTTTTTTTTTTTTAATCATATATCTGCACACTGGTAAAATTAGCACTTCTTCAATTTTAAAGGATACTGAAAATTAAGTACTTCCTCCTGACGGTTCACATCCAAAGCACTTGTCTTTGTCTTTTTGGTAGACAATGTAAATTGTCAGGTATATCAAAGTTTCCGCCTTCAGAATTACTCATACTACAGCTGTGGCGCAAATTACACCGGAATTAAATTACACCAACAAAGACCTAGCATCACTAGCGAAAGCTAAGCAGCAGTACTGTAATAAGCAGACACATCAGTGTCACAAGTGCAAATTTCAGTTAGGTAGAGTCTGTACTTTTTCTTATGACGTATTTTTATATAATTACATGAAAGCCAACTACGTTGCCTTTCGTTAGTTTGGACAAAAATGACTGAGGAGAGAAACTGGGGCAAATTCTTGTTCAGAATCTACCGTAAGATTGGTACTCTTACGTTACATTATGAATCTAATACCCACATCTTGTAAAATATTTTGACAAGTGAGACATGCCTGGCATGGCAGCAGCCCAGGCTAATAAGCAATGGCAGACGCACAAAGGCTGAAAGGCAAGACTTAAGGCTTCACATCATCTTGTGCTCCAATGGGATTATTACAGAGCGACATTATCTGCCTTTTATTCTGCCACTGTCAACAATCAGTAAATCTGGCATAGAGAGACAGTTAAGATGGGGGTGTACTGTAGAGATTATTGGACTTAACCTTGTCCTGTCATTTACTCAATGCAGCTGAGCGACCCAGTTGTGTGTTGCAAAAGTGTGTGTGCATGTCTGTATACAGCGGTGCGCATAAATATATCCGACCAATTTTCTCTCTGTGAATGAAACGTACACTGCTCTTAACCAGAGATGAGGACTCAGACTTGAGTTGAGCATATTGATTGACTCGCAACTTGACTCGAATTGACTCGCTGAATACGCTCCAGTATTCTGAAGGCTTGCAGAAGTCAGCAGGTGGAAGGAGCCAGCCTTCACTGCTGCTCTCTGCCAAGGACTCATACACTGGATTCTCTCACTGACCTTGCCATTTGCTCTCTTGAAAGAGAGCAGACAAGCACCTTCCTTCTCCACCCAGCCTCGCCTCGAGGAGAACCAGAATCCGTGCGCACTGGGCACGCTCGACCTGCTGCGGCAGAGAGTCTACAGTGCAGAGGAAGGGGTGTGTGTTTCTACTGTGAAGAAGCCACCCACATCACTGCACAATGTCCAACATGCCCACAAACGTGAGAGGTTCGGCTAACGCGAGAGTGCATCGTAGACAAGCCTAAACGAGTCACCAATTCCCTTATAAACCTTTTATACATAAGGTGCTATTATATCATTCAGACAGTTGGTTTGTTTTTTAAGCACACATTTACACAGGACCAATGGGGAACGCAAGAGCTTAATTCCCACACATTACCTGTACATCTTCAAGCCTTGAATGGTCAGACAAGTAGGGGTAGGAGTTATCACCCAACCCACTGCATACCTTTGTTGAGTCTGGTGACAGTGTCCTATGCAAGGAGAATATCACATTTCTGGATACAGCCTCACCCATGTACCCGCTTGTTCTTGAATCCTCTTGGCCACAAAAAGATGATCCTTTAATTTCCTGGTCAGCAAGGAAGATGACATCATTCCTGTATGAGACACTCCTCTACTAACTTTGATAGAAATCCTGATGTCAAACAAATCCAAGAAAGATGCGAAAATATTTGGACACCTGCCCATCACAAATATACGTGAGCCTTCCCAAATCTGCTGCCACAAAGTTGGAAGCCATCAATTGTCTGGAATGTCTCTGTATGCCGGAGAATTAAGAATTCCTGAAGTAAACCTGTCCCAACGTGACAATTCCACTGTGGAAAAACAAGGTCCATAAAGAAATGTTTTACCAAGGTTGGTCTCGAGTGACCTGACCCTGACAGGGTCTTGACCTCAACCCCACTGAAAACCTTTACAATCAACTGGACCCTCAACTTCACACCAGTCCTCCTCCCAATACCGTTCTTGTGACTGAATGGGCAGAAATCCCCAAAGCCTTGCTTCAAAATCTAGTAGAAACCCTTACCAAACAAGTGAAGCTTATTATAATAGCCAAAGGAATACTAAATCTGGAGTGGGATGTTCAACAAGCACGTATGTACCTCCATGTTACTGCTCTCACCACTAATGCCCAACCATTGGTGTGTGGAGATGAAAGGTGAAACATGAAGGTGAAACACAAGCTTGTAGATCACCACCATGTTCCACCACCCTTTTGGCGAGCCAGCAAAGCATGGCCTTCGTGTATGCCAAAGATGCAGGAAGTTAATGCATCGCTACATCAAGCATCTTTAACTGCCGCAAAACTATCCCTCAACCTTGAACGTTTCATGCGTCCCTGAGGAAAGCCTTGGTTTCGAGTTCTTTAACTGAATGATCACCTGCGACCATTCCATCACCACCTCAAGATTGAGAAGGACAATGGACAAAGAGTATAGCTTTCAACCAGGGATCTTCATGTATGTCACGGATGCAGGAGGCTAATGCACCATTACGTCAAGCCATTGAAGATTCTTCAGCGCATCAATGAGGTGACCTATAAATTCAAACTGCTCAGCCAGTATTGCTCCCCCCCCCTCACTTCAAATGACCCTGTTCACAGCCTTGTTTCCTAGTTCTTTAGATAAAGAATCACTAGCAAACTGTAGCAAAATATATACTATTAGGTAAATCCCAGACTTTTATTGCGTACTTGGGGCAGGTGCAATGCAATACCTGATCAACTGGGAGAGATTTTGACCTGAGGCTTGGACAACATGTAACGTGTGCAAACAGACATTTTTAACACTTACACGGACCGAGGAAAACCCTTGACTTGAAAAAGACAGCGTTTGTCAAATTTTTTTCTCCACTCTCATATTTCAGCTTCTCTTTCTTCCACCCTTTCCCCACTCCAAAGTCCTTAGCCGTGGTCAATAGTTGCGTGAGTCCCAGTGAGCCATGAGATAATGCAAATATCTCTATAAATAGTGTAGATTCAGCTGATCCCACACTCAATGAAACACTCAGGGAGTCGCACACCATGCAAAATCAAAGTCTCCTGCATGCCAACATCCTCTCTCCCTCCCTCCCTCCCTCTCTCTATCTCTCTCTCTCTGGCATCTGTGTGTCTCCCTGTGGTCCTGCAAATCCTGGGGAAGAGCATCTGGAAAATGATACGGCTCCACTTTTATCTCAAGAGGCCATTTCGAAGGTTATAAGGGCTCGCCGTAAAAGCCGCATGCATTATTAGCATCATCGTAGCCATAATATGCGTAATAATAGAAATTAGGCCACTCCTGCAACATCCATTTAGGGACTCTAATGAGATGAGGTAGAAAGGAGTGTGCATCAGCAGTTAGTGTGTTCTTGAAAACCCCTGTCCTTAACAAAAACAATGTCCTTAACTAACAGACAATTTTCCTTACAGCCAATGCATACAGACACCCCCCCCACACACACACAGAGACCAAATCTAGTGCACCATTCCACCGCCTCACCTTCAAGCTCATGGTGTATGATGTCACTCAAATTGGGTTCATCGCCCCACCAGAAGATCCAGAGCTCCTTGACATCAGGTTTGAGTCTGCGTCGCCAAACACACAGCAGGTTGGCTTGCACGCAGCGAGTGAAACTGCACAGCACCGGATCATCCTGCGCTGGAGCCGAGATCAAGGGTCCATATTCACCGCCGCCACGGAAGTTGTAGCAGCGCCATTTGATGCCCGTCAGCTCCGCCTACAAGACACGAACAGAAAGAAGCTTTAAATAAAAAAGGAAAGAAGATGAACCGGTTGAACAATGCAGAATGTTACAATTTACAATGTTAAAGCAATTTTTTTTTGTCCAATAATTGGCCCAAATGGTGGGTTTTGTTTTTTGTTTTTATTTTGGGGGATACATTGCACTTCGTACAGCCTGGTAGTGAATAGGATGCCATTTTGGTTTTAGTCAGTTTTATAGTGTTTAATTGTTAACCCGAAATATAGTCCTGTAATAAGACGAGTTAGAAAAGGTCGATGACTGGATAAATCAAACCAAATCTGAAACAGAAAATGAAAGTGCATAACAAAATAATTTTATTTTTCCCATACTTCACCTACTGCTAATATTTACTCTGTCTGTAACAATGTACAACTGTATGATTCTTATTATGTAAAAAAAAAATCTATTGTTCAAAACTTCAAAATCTTTAACTGAAGTTTTTCAAAAGTGATGAAAGTATTGTATGGCTCTTGTCTGCGATAACAGGAACTGCTAACGTTAGCCGTGTCACCTAGCTCTTTAGTCACAGAATGCTAGTCATATTGCGAGCCAGACACTTCCTGACTCTTACTCAAGTAATACTTGAATGACTACTTTTACTTTTATTGGAGACATTATTCGATTTTAATACCAGTACTTTTACTGTAATCAGGGTTTTGGGCTCCTTTACCCACTTCTCCTTGCGTTCGCCTCGTGTTACGCACTGTTAAACATTCTCTACTGCTGAAATTTTGCATGGCGGATAAGAGATACAGTGAAGAACTCCTTGCAAAGTTTCTCCAGATAATTCACAATTATCTATTGATGGTGTGTTTATGACCCTCGTTTCCTGGGTAGTCATTTCCTGAAAATTACTGCTGCTGTATAAATCCTACACCAATTCGCATACGGGATGAAAACAATCGTTTCTCTCAGTCAGAGTTAGAAAGAAAAAAAATTGTAGAAGGAGCAGGAAGGATAAAGAGATGGCAGGAACGGGAAAGAGGAGGGGGGGAACTCGCTGGAAAGACTTGAAATCTGGAACAGACGATTTTAATGACTGACGCAAAAAAAAAAAAAGTGAGAGGAGGAGAAGACCGAGACAGAAAAAAAACGAGGTAGGAGAGTGAGTGAGCGAAAATCCTGTCAGAGTGAATCACTCGCTATTTGACGTCTCCTTCGCACGGCTTGATGGAAAGCCTCATGGTACTCCCGTGCCGCAGCCGGGCTCTGTCAAACACAGGCTGACACTCGGCCTATTGATGAGCAGTCAAAAGAGCAGCATGCCGATGATGTTCAAATAGAGATATCGCTGCGTTTCGTGAAAAACAGAAACGCGGGCTAAAGCGGAATGGCGTTTCAGAGAGCAGGACACAGATCTGGGATTGTAGAAATCCTGAAGAGAGGACAGGAGAAAGAAATATAGCCAGGCTGGTACTCAAGAAGGGTACTCCGGCTTTACAAAAAGGAAATACAGGGGGTCCTCGATTTACGTCGGAGTTCCGTCCCTACGGCTCGACGTAACCCGATTTTCCCTGCAAGTTCGAACTCACACACTGTACAACACTGTAAAATGTTAAAAACAGCCTAATACAGCATCCGGATCTCCACCTAGGTAACAAAAAGAAAAAAGAAAATCAATCAATCGCGCTGATTGGCTGACGTGGCGAACGACACGGTTATGATTGGTCCGTACGTTTGTGCTCAGGGTTTGTATGAACTCTGTCGGGTTTGGTTGAGAGGTCGATCCTGAGCGCCGCATTCATTTAACTATCAGCACAGAGAGAATCCTGGTGCTCCGAGAGCGACAAGAACAATAACAACAACAATGTAATGTATCATTAAACAGCATGGATCCATCTAGCAACCTAAAAATATTTTAGAATTAAAAAAAAAAACTATGTCCGGCGAATGTAAACAAAGCCGTCTTCCTTGTGTAGCGCCACGTGACAACATATTCGTCCACTGCACTCACCAACTAGCTCCCACATGAAATTTACAGTACTTCGGAATGATAGAACAAGACTTTCTTAATAAATTTATGGGAGATGGCAACCGACGTAACCACGAAATGCCGTAGGGCGATGATGTCGTTAACCGAGGACTCCCTGTAAATAAAAATGAACACTTGACGCAATAATGAATCGTGCTGCCTATCTGGCTTTCAGTGAGTGTGTTCATGTGTGTATATGTAATAATTCAATGCCTGCCAAGAGGCCACGTGCTCTTAAGCCCAACCCTAATAGCGTCATCATAGTAATGCGGTGTTACTGAAAGGTAGTAAAATTTATAATACCTCCCCATTCAATATCATCACCAGCCTTCACCTAGAAACCCTAGCAGATTAAGTAACGCACTAGTCGTTAAATAGGATTTCAAACTCTGCAGCAGCGATGATTAAAACCACTCAATGTCAATAAATAGAGATGAGGCTCATGCATTAAATCATATTGAAGCTTCTTATCTTATCTACTAACGAGTTTTAGCAATATGTTTAACATTCTTGACTTGCCAGCTAGGTGACGCGGTTAATTCCAGCAGCTAACGTTTTCACAGAGTACAGCTGTGCGATTTCTTTGAAAAGTTGGCGTTTGAATTTTAATTACAGTGAACCCCCGCAATATCATAAAGTAAACAGGAAGTGACCTCACCGGCAGTGAGTACACATGTAGAACTTTATATGTTGTTAAATTATGCATGTTTAAGAGCGAATAAAGCTTTAATATATATATATATATATATATATATATAATAAAATCAGGCGGAAAAGTCAGGTGATCGCGAGGGGGCGCTAGGATTGGCTACAGTGGTTGTAAACAGGAAGTGACCTCACGACCAGTAAGTACGCATGTAGAATTTTTTTATGTTGTTAAAATGACGTATGTTTAAGAGTGTAGAAAGTGTTTAAGAGCATTGGAAGTGTTTATAAGAGTGTGGGAAAGGTTAATAAGAGAGTGGAAATGGTTTATAAAGCTTTTATATATATATATAATAAAATTAATGTGACGACGCTATTTCGTGGATTTCACTTTTCGTGTCGTTTGGGGGGGGACGTAACCAGCAATAGGTGGGGGTTCATTGTACTTACAAATACTGTATTGTTGTATATGCATGTTTTTTATATTAGTGTATGTTTTTCATGTAACTTGAAAAATGTCACTTTCTTACACAATGAAAATCATGAAAAAGGACAGCAATATGACAATTTGACAAAGAATGTCAAAAGTTTAAAGTTCACTTTTTTATTTGTTTATTTAAACTTGTCTTTACTCAAACATGCATTTTTGGACAGCTGTAAATCTAAATCCTCTCCTTTTCTCGTTATCTGCCAGATACATTGTGTATAACTGAGTTCAGTAGAGTGCCATTTGAGATTCTTGCTCCACAAAAAGACAACTGGTGGATTTTACTTTTTCTAGACAAATTTACAAGTAAAAAGCATTAAATAAAACCCCCTTCTGCTATGAGTACGATTTATTCAAAGAGGGAACTTAAATAAATGTAAGGGGAAACGTCGCACCGTGCTGTTCACCACGGTCAGTCGAACAAAGGAAACAGTCAAAACTAGAAGCAGAAAGTCGAAAAGTGGAGGAAAAGCAGCACTCCTTGGCACCGGCGTCCTGGAATCATGCCACGCTGGTCCTTAAATGCTTCATTCAATCTATGCAAGCCCTGCCGCTGGATCGCAACCTGGCCACGTGTGTCACAGAGGGTGCCATGAAATCAGTGTTTACGCGTGTGCGTATATACTAGGTACATGTGGGCCATTTTTTGAAAGTGAGAGCATCCATATCTGGATCTGCCAACATGTAAGTGAGAACTCCAGGCCTGAGATGTTGCAGATCTTGCAGCTGCTTAGTTTCTCTGTGCGTGTGCGTGTGTGTGTGTGTGTGTGTGCGTGTGTGCGTGTGTGTGTGAGAGGGGAAGAAAATGAGAGAGAGAGAGAGAGAGAGAGAGAGAGAGAAAGAAGAGAGACTGTCAATTATGTATACGTATATACTTTCTACGTCCTAGCATTAATCACAGACAGTGTATAACGGAGAAATAAACACCGTCATGTCGGTACCCAGACAAAGCCCGGGGTTGACAACGAAGCCATAGGGAGCGGCACAAAACCGATAGCGTAGAGCAGACTTTAAAATGAACAAAAAGCTAATATCGCGTATTAACCGGTGACACTTTATCATAGACAATGCAACAGTCTTGGCATAAAATCTACATTTTTGAAGTTATTTATTTCTATTTATGCGTCTGCCAGGCTGAAAAACACTCAAAATGTCTTCCAGCATGGTATTCGGATACGGCTATGAATTTTTCAGTGCGTACTCTAAAACTAAAAGCGGACCATTCAACTTTTCCCAAGAGTTAAGCATTCAGGAGGCGAAATAAATAAATAAATAAATAAATAAACTGGTCTGGGGTAAATGGTTGCCCCCAAAAGCTCCATCCATAACACCAGTTGGCTTTTATTCCATTACAGTTATTCCACAGGTGTCAAACTCAATTTCTGCCAAGGTCACGTTAGCCTTCTGGAGTGCTTTCCAATTGCCATACACTGTAGAACCAATTCATTTTGCTGGTATATAATTTATACCGCAACGCCACTGAAATCTCAAACCTGATCAGAAGGTGTTGATGCGTCTTTTGGATAACAGCAGCTCTGACTATAGTGCTGGCTGTAATTTAGATGACAGGTTTATGATAATTATTCGGAATATTTTCCCATAACGGCAACTGCGATGTTTATTGCTCACCTGTCCTATAGATTAAGGTCATGGGTTACAGTAAAATCTATCAGAGAGCATAGAGGTAACGGATAAGACACCTTACTGTCTATTATATTATTACAGGCGAGCAATGCAGGCTTTATCAACAGGCACAAAAAAAAGTTATTTGCCTTTTTTTTTTTTTTTTTTTTTTACAAATACAAGATATTACAAAACTAATAAAACTTCCTGTCCTGTGGGAGTTGGTCCTCTTGCTCTTGTACATCCAAGATAATATATCCAAAAGCCATTTCTTTCAACTTTAAACTGTTTCTGCTTTTCAAAAGGAATGGCATGTTTAGCTTTGTGCCATAACAGTGATGTAAAGTGTAAGTAATTTTTTCCCTACATGGATGTCAGAGCTTCTTTTTCTTTTTAAATAATCGCTGACTTATCTCCGCTAAGGAAAAATGCACTGGGTCTCCCGTCTTGCTACAACCTTGTGCTTTCCATCAACATTTTCTTTTTTTTTTTTTTTTACCTACATCTTTGTAGCTGGTGATTCTGGAAGAATAAAGAAAGCTCTACATGCCATTGTTGTGCACTTAGAAGAGATCCTTATATTACGCCAACACTGCTATAATGGGAACAGCCTCGGTAATGACATACTACAGGCTGTTACAACATTATCATTCATACATTTCCAAGGTCAGTATAAAAAATGAGACAGCAGACTGTATAAAGGCAGCAGAGCCTGAACTTGGCACAGTAGCGGGTGGACGCCTTTGTAACGAAGCTGCAGAGCCACTCAGTAGTAAAGCTGTACAGCCCTATAGGTCCCTCTATGCTAGATAGGTAAAAACCCTAAAGGTCTGTTTGTCAACAGAGGGGCACAGCCTCTAGTAACAAAGATCCCTCTCGATTTTATCCAGTAGCCCCAGAGACCTTTATAACAGAGCTACACAGCCCTAAAGGCCACTTTGTATTGAAATCATACAGCCTTTAAGGCCCCTTATTACTAGGTGTACACATCCCTGAAGGTCTCTTGTAACTAGAAGTGTACACCCAGAGCCATGGACACCCTTGTTACACAGCTGCAGCGCCAGAAATGCCACTCTATAGTAAAGTTGTAAAGTCTGTTAGGCCCCTCTTGACTAAAGCTACTAAAGTGTCCTAAATGTCCCTTTTCACTAGATGTTCACAACCCTAAAGAACCCTCTGTACAGCAACAAGGAGCCCTAAAGGTCACTTACTGTGGCGGCCAACAGCCCTAAAGGCCATTCTGTACTACACATCCATAAACATCCATTCTTTATTCGACATGTACACTCCTAAAGGCCCTTCTTGACTAAAGCTGCATAGCCCTAAAGGTCCGTCTCTACAGCTCCCTGTAGTCCTCACGGCATTTTGTAATTGACCCAGTGAGCCCCAAAAGCCACTCTGTATCAGTTGTGGCTATAATTTGTACAGTCCTAAAGGTACATCTTTCCTAAAGACATAAGGTACATAAAGTGCATGAAGTACAGAGCCCTTTCTATAGCAGCCAACAGTCCTATAGTCCACTTTGCAACAGCACCTCAGAGCCTAATGTACTCTGTAGTAGGACTATCTGTGTAGCCCTAAAGGCCCCTTTTTACTAAAGAGGCACAGCCCTTAAAGTTCCTATTTATTAGCAGGACAATCCCTACATTCGTCTACCTATAGCCACAAGCAGCCCCAAAGGCACCTCTTTACAGCAGCCAGCTGCCCTAAAGACTACATATCAACAGAGCCTCAGAGCTCTAAAGACCACTCGGTAGTAGAGCTGCACTGCCCAAACCACCCTTTCTGATCAAGCAGCACTATCCTAAAGGCCACTCTTATCAGCAATACAGCCCTAAAGGTCCCGTTCCAAAGCAGCAAGCAGTTCTAAAGGCCACTCTTTTCTACAAGAGGAGACACCTAAAGACCCCTCTCTAATGGAGCGCTCTTCTACCTCAGCTGCCGGGTCCCCAAGGGCATACTATAGTACAGCTTAAGGCCCCTCCCCTAGCAGCAGAACTCTAAAGACCCCTCTAGGCAATGCTTTGATATGTCAATGTATCTGCCATATTGGACAGGACTGATCTGACTGTAGGCCAAGGGGGAGATGCAGGTCTACTGGAATACAATCCCAGATGGAATAAATGTTTGTACATTACGCGTAGAGCAAATGTAAATATACACTAAACACTTGTCCACTTTAATAGGAACATCTGTACGCCTGCTTGTTTATGCAGTTATCCAATCGGTTAATCATGTGGCTGTTCACTAGATAGGTGAAGACTGGGAAAAACCAGGTGAATTTTTTTCCAACCTTCAGCTGTACAGTTTGGATAAGCCTGTGCCCACGATAGTGTCAGATTCTTGTTCTTGACTTACACGCTTAGATGCATTTCTGCTCACCACTGTTGTAAAAAGTGATTATTAGAGCTTCTATATCCCTTCCATCCTGGCAGCTCCAACCAGCCTGGTTATTTTTCTCTGACCTCTCTTAACCACAAGGTGTTTTCACCCACAGAACTGTTGCTCGCTTCCATGTTTTGTTTTGTTTTTGGTTAAACTCTAGAAAATGTAGTATGGGAAAAATCCCAGGAGATCAGTAGGTTCTGAAACACTCAAACCAACCCATCTGGCACCAACAACCATGTCAAGGTTCAAGTCACTGAGATCACTGAGATGTTGTCTTTCTTTCTGATTTTTGACGCAAACATTAAATGAAGCTCTTGACCAGCGTCTGCATGTCCTTATGTATTGTGCTGCTTCCACATGAATGGCTGATTAGTTATCTTCATGAATGTCAACGTGCACAGGTGTTCCTGTTTTGTGGGGGGGAAACATGTACAGCATGACAGAAACGACCCTAAAGCATGCACAGGTGCAAATATCAGCGGATTCTACCTTTGAATGAAATAACACAAAGTGCAAATGCAAATATCTTGGCCAAAGGCCAGAGACTAAGCACATTCAAAGAAGCTAATCCTGCTAGACAACATTCATTGTAGTCTTCTGGTGTCATGTGTCCAATAAGCAAAGCGTTCAAGCAGTCAGTTGTCGAGCTGAAAACAATCAGGAAGAAATACGAAGCGCAGGGTGTGCAAAAAAAAAAAAAAAAAAAAAAAAGACCGGTTAATTCTGCCATGTTCTTTCTGAATAACATACGCAAACATTTAGACTAATAATTTGAGCACGTTTGTACACAAACCCAAACTGCAAGACAAGTACATGTTTGCCAGAGCAGGTGCGCCACATTTAGGCAAATTTACTCTACGACGACTGTGATTTTGATGGGAAAAGTAAACATGTACGAGTCATAGGGACTTTATCAAGATTTGCAAACAAGTTTTTACCGCATGCATGAGAACGACTGACACAGCACATCTCTCAGAAGCTAACCAAAACTGAAACTGAAGGAAGAGAACGGAGGAAATGTTATGTTTCCGCAGAATGTAATCCACTTTGCGACCTAC
Source organism: Chrysichthys cranchii (assembly GCA_030068335.1). Classification (NCBI taxonomy): domain Eukaryota; kingdom Metazoa; phylum Chordata; class Actinopteri; order Siluriformes; family Claroteidae; genus Chrysichthys; species Chrysichthys cranchii. The sequence goes on along the minus strand of JAQMCW010000017.1, from coordinate 4,411,000 downwards.
ATTGCACAAACCCTAGTGCTAAAACGATTACTTGAGGCTGAAGTATGCCTGTCTTATGCAACTTTCCAGGAATAACGAGCTCAATAGCACGCGGTCTCATGTGACACTGTCACATGCATGCAAATTTATGTACTGTCCTGAACCAGATCTGTGACGATGGAGTGATGAGGAAAATAACTTTTCACTCAATGCAAGCAGAATGCATCAGAGCTAAGGGATTTCATTGAGTCTATGGCACGCTTTGGTACTCACTAAAGGAGTGCTTTGCTGCTCCATTGACTGAACACTCGAGCGGCCCTTTTGTTATCGTACCAGGTAAGCAAACACAAAAGTCTCCATTCATAAAACAGCCAACAAGCGTTCTCCAAAGAGCCGGCTTCAGAGGGAGCCTGTAAACTGTCACAGCAGTGAGTTTATGATTAGATACACGAAGTCTACTACGCCACTGAGAGAAGCCGTTTATCACGCTGGGGATATACTGAATAATACAATCCAAACGGAATTTTACAGTCGGATTATAATGGCACTCTGGTTAGAGTATATTCGCCTACCCTCACTGCATGCGAAATCATACACCGTGTAATTTCTACACAGCTTCACGCCATTACATTGCATTGCAGCATAATGTTGTGTGTTGCTGCTAATTACACTTGTATGAGGGAGTGGTCACTAAGCGATACACATACAATGGTGTCAGCCAATTAAAGACAGAAGAAAAGAAATTAAAAGATTTTTAAAAAAAAAAAAAAAAAGGAAAAGCAGGAATAACAGGTCCTGGAGCTCGGCGTGGAACAGAAATGCAGCGCGAGTGTGTATTTATCTATCAGTACCTCCCACTGATTACAGCTCCCAAGGAGCTGACCATCAAACAATTGAAAACAAGTGAGATAACTGGAGAGAAACACGTCACTGGGCGTACATTCAGACGTCCAGGCAGTATTTCAGAAAAGATCAAACACGAGTGAAAGGTAAATGACTGATCAGTGATCATTCATGAACAGTTTTGGGTGGTTTTTACATTTGGGGTTTTTTTTTGCATGTGCTAAGAGGCCTCACATATTTCTGGGTGTTAAAACAGCACAGAGAAAAAATAGGTGAATTAGATTATACTTCCTTTTACAACAAATCTAAAAATCTAAATATTTGAATAAAAGGTTTACTCTTTGGGTTTAATAGGGGACCTTAGGGGAGCTGGAGCCAATCCCAACTGACTTCGGGCAAGAGGCGGGGTTCGCGCTGGGCAGGTCGCCAATCCACCACAGGGCCTCAATTTTCTACATTTCATCATAAAATCATTTTCAACTGTAAATATTGTGTTAAGAATCAATGGTTGTTTTTTTTAAGGTAATGCGCCAGTATGTTCAACCTAATCTATCTCCAGCTTTTGTGTAATTATAATCCACATGAAGTTCAAGACTAAACTTTTTCCTTAACAACAACCCGAATTCCAGAAAAGTTGGGACTTATTTAAATTTGAATGAAATGAAAACTAAAAGGGTTTCAAATCACATGACACAATATTAGTATGTATTATATAGTATGTATATTAGTCATATATTAATATGAGTTTCTGGAGTTTTGGTGTTGGAATTTGGTCCCATTCTTGCCTGATATAGGTTTCCAGCTGTTGAAGAGTTCGTGGTCACCTTTGGAGCATTTTTCGTTTAATGATGCGCCAAATGTTCTCTATAGGTGAAAGATCTGGACTGCAGGCAGCCAATTCAGCACCCAGGCTGTTGTAATGGCTGCAGTATGTGGTTTTACATTGTGTCTGAAATACACAAGGCCTTCCCTGAAATAGACGTCGTCTGGAGGGGAGCATATGTTGCTCTAAAACCTTTATATACC
>JAQMCW010000017.1:4374473-4389776 GCA_030068335.1 Chrysichthys cranchii | reverse complement strand
GGCTAATTGGCTACTCTAAATTGCCCGTAGGTGTGAATGTGAGTGTGAATGGTTGTCTGTCTCTGTGTGTCGCCCTGGGTGACCCACCCAGGGTGTGTCCCGCCTCTCACCCGATGTCAGCTGGGATTGGCGCCAGCTTCCCTCCGCGACCCTGAACAGCATTAAGCGGCAGAGGACGCATAAAGATGAAACAATAAATATAAGCACCTGGAGTTCACTAGAAGGTAGTGGAAGCTTGACTGGGACGAGCTCCCTGATCTGCTGAACCAAAAATAGAGCTTTTTGGAAAAAAAGAAGGATGGGTATATAGAACAGAACATAATCCTGACTGTGGTATGTTTTGTTGTTCTTGTTTTTTGAAACCTTTTTTTTTTTTCACATATTTCCTATGAAATAAAATGCATACTGTCATCCATCCATCCATTTTTCCATTTGGTGCATATTCATTTTGGGTCACAGGGAAAGTTGGAGCCAATCCCAGCTGACTTCTGGTTCGAGGCAGATGAACTGTCATGTTAAAGAATAAATAATTAATAATAGTGTGGTGTGGTATAGCCTGGTATGAAGCAGAGTCACTGTTACCACCCTGTAGTTGATTATTTCCCAGTAGCAGAACATCCTGGAGTGTTTAAGTGTTTTAATCTTAAACCACACCAATTTTTCAGCACTAAGTAAGCTCAGAAAACAAAACATAGTTCAATGTTACAAAAAAAAATAAATAAATAGAAACCCGTAAAGCCTCCAGTGTTGACTTTGTGATGTCGGAAAACTTTAAGTTCCAGCTTTAATCTCTGACTTCTACAAAGCACCAACACTGGAGCGTCATTTTGAAAATACTACAAAAACATTTCCTTGCAGAAAACTTCACCTTGCCATCATGGTTTTTATTTAGTTTATGTGGAGAATCAAGAAAAACATTACAGCCAGACCTACCGTCAAAGCCGCTGTATAAGACACTTAAACATCACCTTCTGGCCAATCAGCATCAAGAATTCAAAAGCGCCCAACATGATTTAGACTGAACACAGCAACAGTGCATTACTAGCAGGATACCAAAGGATTAATTACAGGGAGACTGTAAATATTAACATACCAGACAGGATAATCACAATAATTGGTAAATTACTAGAACAAGTATCTTCAGTAAATTACAAGGAAGTTGGAATCATTTGAAATACAATCCTATAGTCCAAGTAAGCGGCGCAGAGTTAAAAGGGATTAATCAAGGGCTCAGGTGAGTCTGTTTGGGACATGGACTCACAATCCATCATTGACTACCAAAGAAATTAATGTCTATTAGGGAATATGGGAAGGCCCATTGGTGTAACGACCATGTCTGTTCAGGGTTTCATTATGAAAGTAGAAATTCAGTAGCAAGAGACCTATAATTGTCTATTACACAACTTCGAAATGGACAGCAGTTCTGAGATTATCTTGAAATAATTAGGCCTCATCTGATAACGACCGGTATCTCTCCAAAGATTTTTTTTTTCGCAACTCCTTTATTATGCTGACGGTACAGACCATTACAAATCACGCAGGCAAACTCCAGTATGAAATGACCAGCTGGGCCTGAAACCGCTCCAGGGAGTGCATAAAGCAAACTTGTTATCTCGAAAGAAAAATGCGCCTACTTTTCATAAGCACAGTCCATAAGAACAATCACAAAATAATCACATTCTGCTCTCTCTCCTTCTCCCTCTCTCTCTTTTCTCTATGGCATTTCCTGGAGAAGAGGCTGTCTGGGAGAAGAATAGATGGCATGCATTATAATGAACCGAGCCTGACACCGGCTCATCCATCATCCAGCCTGGGAAAATTATAGCACTCTGGACGGCACGAGAGCCACTCACAGCCACTTCGCAATGGCATGGTGCTGCCTAAAAAACCCACTCTCGATGCCCTCGCCAAAATAAACGCACCGAGAATGAAAGGGAGTGGGGTGGGGGGTTGTTTGATGTGATGAGCGAAATCACAGCTATTCACCTTAGATAGGGCATGTGTTGTCATTTCCAGCTGCTAATTAAGAATTGAAAAATGTCGATCATGAAAGAACTATTAAAGGTAAACATGAAACTAATGGATCATTACAGGATCATTAAAGTAAGTATCCCACCACGTTAGGAGCCGCAATCGCTTCGTAGGCTCATCATGCTTCGCTTTTCAAGAAAACAAAAAAATTTTTTAAAGGAACCTGTTTTTCAAGCCCTTGTCAAATGTTTCCTGTTCTCTTCACTCCCCATAGATCTGAAGAAACAACCACCTCAGGTGAATAATACACAAAAGTAGTGCCTCTTCAAAGCTGATTAGTTTTCTAGCATTCCTCTTACACCACAGCAACTTGAAAATGCCAACATTATGTCTTAAAGACCAATGTTACGGGGCGGCATGGTAGCTGAGTGGTTAGCACTGTCGCCTCACAGCGAGAAGGTCCTGGGTTTGAGCCCCGCGTTCGGCACGGGTGCGGCACGGGTGCCTTTCTGTGTAGTTTGCATGTTCTCCCCGTGTTCGCGTGGGTTTCCTCTGGGTACTCCGGTTTCCTCCCACAGTCCGAAGACATGCACAGGGGGGATTAGGCTAATTGGCGACTCTAAATTGGTCGTAGGTGTGAATGTGAGTGTGAATGGTTGTCTGTCTCTGTGTAGACTGGTGACCTGCCCAGGGTGTGTCCCGCCTCTCACCCGATGTCAGCTGGGATTGGCGCCAGCTTCCCCCCTCAATCCTGAACAGCATTAAACGGAAGAAGACGAATAAAAGACCAATGTTACACTTTTCCAATAACAGTTCTAAATTCTTTCATGTTTTGAAAAACAAGTTTGAATTTTGAAAATTTGCTTTCTGACAAACCAGTTGCTTTATCCAGCACCGCTTTCTCCACTCACCAAAAGAATTTCCTGCTTTCAAAGCCTTAACAAAAGCTTCCTGGTATGCTTGTTCTCTGAAGATTGGACCTTCCTCCAAAAACTAAAACCACTCCAGTAAAATCAGTGATAAGCAAACTACGACTCGAGCTACATAAGGAATAAAAATGCAATGGGATGCCACTCTGACGCAGATTAGTTGCCTAGCCCCAGTGTTTTATTCCTCTTATACCACAGCAATCTGCTAATGTTACCATTTTTTAATGAACAATGTTATATTATCCATTAATATTGATTATTTTAATTACTTCATGTTAAAACAAGCTTGAATTTTGAGAACTTGCTTTTCAACATATCTAAAACTATCTTAAAGAGCTTCTTTTCCATCCTGACTTTCTCCAATCATCAGAATCATTCTTTTTTTTTTTTAACTTCCTGATCTGAACTTCAATGTTAAAACCACGACAGTAAAATGAAAGTTAACAAAACAAAGTTTACAATTCTCATAAGGAATAAACCAAGCGTGATGCCACTCTGCAGTTGATTAGTTTCTTGTGTTTAAACCTCTTATAAAACAGCAATTTTCCATTTACCATCCATTTGTAGTTCCATTTAAATGTTGCGTAATGTCCACAAAGCCACTTTGAACAAGTTTCAAATTCACACAATAACCAAAGGAACTTTTGAGCCCTTTACAAATGCTTCAGCTATGTTCACTCCCCACAGATCTGAACCTCCTCCAACAAAGATGCCATAAATTTTCCAGTTATGAGAAATTTGCTTATATTGTTATTCTGACACAGCCAAGCTTACGACTGCTCCGCGATTTTTATGGATGATGAGTTCCTACATCCTTCCTCATTTACGACTGCACTCCTAATTAACTCCATGCATGTCTGAATTTTTTTTTTTTAAGGAATGCACAAACCTCGCCAAGGCCCTTGCATGCTGCAGGAAGCCTGCCATGCCCAATAGAGTTCCCCTGATCTGTTATTTTTTTCCAGCATATGGTGACTGTTTAATTTTTTTTGGTACTTTCCAACATTCCTCCCCAACACCACCAAATCTTTATCAATTTTTTTTCCGTCTCAGCTCAGAGTGCACTTTAATTACATCGAGCAGAAATAATAATAAAAAAAAAAACCTTGTTTAATGCCTGAGATGAATTGGTTGGCATCAGTTACATTCTGCAGAACAGTTTAGCACTCATCTGTTAGGACGTCACCAGCAAGCGTATCTCAGTAGGCAAACGTCTTTAATTCAGGCTTCACACACTGCTGCTGGCATTCTGCTCCGAATCTGCTGCCACATGCCTTGATGCATTTGCATTGTGCCACTTCAACAGCAACAATATGTCAAACATTTGTCTCCTTCGGAAAATGGCTTTTTTTTTTTTTTCCCCTCACCATTTTGGCCAAATGAAAAGCATCACTGAAGTCATTCATAGTTTGGTTTCATGACAGGCTGTCGAAGCCACATGGATGTTGTTGTTTTCTCAAAGAACAGAGAAGCCAATATTTGTCTGATCTGTCAGATTCATCTTTACAGGCCCGACAGGGAAGATACTAGTAAATTTATCTCCTTACGTTTTTCACCCTCATATGACTAGCTGGCTATGAACAAAGTACTTTTTCCACATTTCCCTGTAAATTTCTATGGTTACATGGGGACAGTTATCTGAACACAGATCAAAGGTGGAAAGTCCTTAAGTAACTGGATTTAATTACTATAATTTATATTTCTATTTCACCTGTCAAAATGAATAATGGAACTCTTACTCAATTACACTACAATGAATAAGTCCTCATATTTTATTTAGCATTTTGTAACAGGTAAAGCTTTGGGTTTTCCTTCATTGGAAAGTTTTCTGAATACTTGCCTTTGCAGTTTCTCAGTTTTTTTTTTTTTTTTTTTAAATCAACTTCAAAAGAGACAAACAAAAGTGGCTGGTCTAGGAAAAATGGATCATCAAGGTTCTTGGGTGTAACTCTCTCATATAGGCATCACACTTTTTGGAAAAAGACCAAGTGACTAGACATTTCCCCTCAATTTTCATCTGTCCAGTGTTCATGAGTCTGAAGTAGAACCCAATGTGGCATCATAACCGCCTTAAGGTTGGGCATGTTGTGCACTCGGAGATGCTTTCCTGCTCACCACAGTTGTAAAGAGTGTTTATTTCAGCTACCATAGCCTTCCTGTCAACTCAAACCTGCCCTCTGTCCACTCTCAACAAGAATGTTTTCCTGCTTGCAGAACTGCCCCTCACTAGATACGTTTCTTAAATGCTTAACTCAGCCATCTTCTAAGGAAGATTCCCGGAAATAACCATGCACTTCAGCATAGCTTCCAGAAAAACATGACATATTACAGGATATGGATGATGCACCAATCAGCCATAACATTAAAACCACTGACATTGATTATCTTGTTACAATGACACCCATCAACGGGTGGGGGATATTAGACAGCAAGTGAACAATCAGTTCTTGCAGGTGATGTGCTGGAAGTCGGAAAATTGGATAAGGATCTTTGTGACTTTGACAAGGGCCAAATTGTGATAGCTAGACGACTGGATCAGAGCATCTCAAACAGCAGGTCTGGTGGGGTGTTCCTGGTATACAGTGATTAGTACCTACAAAAAAAAAAAAAAAAAAAATATGGTCCAAGGAAGGACAACCGGTGAACCAGGAACAGGTTCATGGGTATCCAAGACTGGCTGGTCATTCATGTTACTTTGACAAGTACTACCTTTTTTAACCGTGTTTAATGTGCCCTGCCCCACTGCAAAACCTGAAGACCATGACAAGTTTAAGGTATTGACTTGGCCTCCAAATTCCCCAGATCTCAGTGGGATGTGCCGGACAAACAAATACGATCCATGGAGGCCCAAACTTGCAATTTACAAGATCTCCTGTTAACATTTTGCTGCCAGATACCACAACATACTTTGAGGGCTTGTGGAGTCCATGCCTCAGCAGGTCAGAGTTGTTTTGGTCTTACAAGAGGAACCTAAACAATATTAAACAGGTGGTTCTGTTGTTATAGCTGATTGTGTGTGTATGTGTAAAAAAAATATATATATCACCTCACAGGCTATTTATAGTATTTATAATACACCAAAATGTAATGCATGTAAAAGCTATTTTTTATCTCCCCTTGGGCCACTACTTTACAGAGACATACAAAATGATTTAAAAGCTTGTTAAAAATTAATGCAGTGAACTTTCAGCAAACCTTTCCCATGTTCCAGTAAATCATTATTGTTACATCATCAGACATAAAAATCAATTTGAACTTGTAGTGCATTTGTAAGTGCAGTGTCACCCATTAGGCAAACCGACTGATCTGAGCCAGTAATTGACCCCAATAAATTAACTTCAAGTTACTGGCTTCAGGATAACCTCCCTTTTCTTTGCTACTGACCGCAGAATCATTTTTCGTTGGCAAACCAAATATGGGAGGTGTAAATGCAAGACTTATGCCCTCAGTGCCTGAATAACCACAAAAGGTTGCAGTACTGTTTAAATATCATTCATTCATTCATATACGTATCTTCAGTAAATGACTTTATCCTCGCCCGGGTACCCATCGAAGGAGTACTTAGACATTTTAAAATCTGATCTGTAGTGCATGTGTGATTACCACAAACAAGAACCTCACTGTATTTGCACGTACTGAGAAATGAACTGAAAACCTGTTTACTTCAGCCTTACTCATAAAGGAACTCTAGGGGAAAACTCTGTTTCCTGAAAACGTCAGTAAACAGTCTTTGATCTAAACGTGTATAGACTGACTTTTCAGAAGTGGCACTATATTTGCAGAGAGAAGAATATCCAAAAGTGCAAATATCTGGAAGGATTTTTTCGACCAGCTCCAATGATGAAAAAATAGTAAGAATTAGTAAGATGTTCGTTCCATCACAGCCATGTCATCCAACGACCTTTATTGCCTGAGTGCAATGGGATGAGTTTGAATACATATGTCGTCATATCTAGAGTTCTTAATGACAATCATGGCCACCCTTGGATTTCTAGTTTATTCTGAAAACACAGGTTTCATAAGAGGAAAACGTACTGAGATTCTTGCTTGGGGCAACTGTACATACCCTACACTCTTGCTATGGTAGATAAAGACTAGATTATTCCTCTAAGTTTCTGGTTGAACATTGATTAAAAAAAAAAAACCCTAAAATTAGAGAAGGCAAAATAAATTATTGCTGTGAAACAAACATGTTTATGTCGGACTGCACCAGGGCAAGCGTAAATCCACCATAGCTATGTTTAAAGCAGGAGTGAGAACGGACCCCTCCTTGCCCACTTGTGGACTTCAATACAAGGCTCAAATCAAAGTGGCTCGGTGGCCATTGAAGTGAAAGATGAACAATGTGGCCATTCTCCCAGCCTGGCTGAACAGGCCCATCTATCACCGAGCTCTGCAGATTAATTCAATTCATCAGCTCTTTGTCTCCTCAGGCCTCCTAATGCGACGTGATATTGCTCAAGGGAGCCTCATAATAAATGTTTGGATGCAGCCGGAGCCCGACACTCGTGCGGGCGAATTAAAACATTACTCTCTCTCCTGCTCTCTCCCCACCGACCTGCCCGTCGCAGCAGTATTCCCATTATTCTAATGAGGCCACGGAGGCAGCCCTAAGGCAAGACAGGGTGGAGGGGTGGGGTGGGGGAGAACAGAGCATTGGAGAAGGAATGTTGGTGTTGAAAAATTTCAAAGGAGTCTGAATTTGACTTTGAGAGATGGTATTGTTCACAAAACCAACACTGCATCAATTCATCTTGAATACAGGTACATGCCTCTTACACCTGGAACAAAGTTTAAAGGCACTTGTACTAGATTCTCTAATTACCCTGCAAGGGACCAGTTTAAATATGCATTAACCTGGTTTGGTGTATTGGGGTGGGGGTATAGGGGGGAAAGGGGAAAAAAAAGTCTCTGTAACCTGAAATTAGCATCTGATATTTATTTACATCAAATATAAAATAAAAGTGGTAAAAATGCAGCTCAGTTGATCCGCATGTTCAAACATCTAAAGGAAAACCACATGCATTCTTGATAGGATTTCTCACTTCTAAATCTCCCCATTTCATTGTGCTTTGTCTTTCCCCTTGCACACCCTTCTGCTGAGAAATTCAGCCTTGATCGTCCCCAGAGAATGGAGGGCTGCCAGCTCATGTTTATGCTGGCTGCCTGAACTGTTCCTGCAGGTTCTTAAGCCAGACAGAAGCATGATTGTGATCTACAGTGCCGGTGGAGCCCCCTCGTGGATTAACTGCAGCACTCGCAACCTCCAGATTCAGGAGCTTCATATTCCAGCTGCTGTAAACATGGGCTGCCCTGACATTACACTGGTGTAAATAATTGATGAGGCTTTTTATCTGGCTTGGTGGCTGAATCATAAGCAGTAGTGATAACCCTATACCCTCCTTTCTATTGCCAACACATCATCTGGAAAACAAATGATCAAGGACTATTTTTGAAGCTCTAAATCACAAAACTTAATATTTATTCAGGAGTTCTCGCCTTGGTCGGTATCCCAACCTTCCACCCCTCCAAAAACACAGGTAGTAGCTTGATGCAATGGCTGTAGATGTCAAGATCAGCACCAGGCAAACAGAAATGGCCACAGCCCACACGGGAACTCCACCCAGTCCTAAACAAACAGATCTGCAGTTGATATCACATTCTTTCCAAATGTTCACTCAACATGTACGGTCTTTAGTTGAGCTGATGAGAATATGTACTCATCTGATACAGCGGGTCAAGAACTAAATAATAAAAAAAAAAAATTTAAAAAAAGCCCAAGAATCTGCTGTGCATGCATATTTATCTATGAGGTAGAAATAAAAAGTCAAACAGGAAGCAATTACAACTGGGGAAGAAGATAAATGAAGTAGAAATTTAGAGCCCAGCCACCAACACCACTGATCCTAAAGATGTACAACCCCATTACCAATACCACCGTAATTCACTTAGGATCCTCTCTTTTTCAAGTGTTCACTTGACATATCCAGACCTTGTTTAGCTGGCCAGGATGTGAACTCCTTTGCTGCATTGGGTCGAGAATCAACCATTGTAAATGGCCCAAGAATCTGGTGGGTATACATTCCTTGAAGAAAAAGTCAAACAGGAAGTCAGTACAACTGGGGAAGCTGACAATTGTGCTAGAAACGTAGAGCCCGATCACCAACACCTGCACTCCTAAAGTGAGAGTACCCCTTCACCACCACCACCAAGCTTAGACACAGGAACCCATCATTGGGTTCTGCTTCTATAGAACCAATAATCACCACCAATGCTAAGTCACAGTACCCCATTACCACTATAAGAAATGCCCCAACACCAAGCCTAAAGTTACAATACCAGACTCAAAGTTGGTCCGATGCATACAAGTAGAATCACAGCAACTACAGATATAACTTTGGGTTGGATCATCCAGAAGTTCCCACCTAAAACATTAGAGCCACTTAGCTTTGACTTCATCTATACCATTCTTAAATATTCCATTTAACATTTCAGTGTTCTTTAAATTTGATTCGTTTGGGTTCTTTGAAACATACTCCCGAACAAGAAGAGTTGAACGCCTAGAACCAAAGTATCCAAGAAGTTTTTGAGAAACTCGCTGTTCCAAAAAGTTATTCACTTTGTTCATTTCTAAAGTAAAACATCTTTAGAAAGCTTGAAATATTAACCATACAAAAAGAGCACCAAACTTGCATTTGGTCATAGAAAAATAAATAAATAATGCTGACCCCAGAGGGTTCTTGAGCTAGTTTAAAGGTTCTCAGCCCAATCCTACAGCAATGAGTTTACCAAATCATGTGGTTCCAAGTAAAGTCACAAATTATCCAGTAATGCATGTTATGAATATTCTTTCTATGTTAATAAATATAAAATTTAGCCAGCGCAGGTTACCTTTTTTGGTACGGCAAATATTGGCAGGCTTTCTTATCAACATTAACGCTCTGGAGATCCCACGTAGTCATGTCACAATGAAGGAAAACCTGAAAGTGTCATTTTTGCATCATGTACTCATTAAAAAGCCAAAATCTTAAAACCCACATTAGCATGTTTGTATTTAGATACGTTTAGAACAGTCCTACTTGTTCTCCCAAGGCAAATTTGAAGGCTTGGAAATGAAAGCGGATTTCCGAGGGCTCCCGTCGGGGCAAGAATGTTGCGTTTCGTCCTTTGCTTTCTATGAAGCAGCTTTAAAATAAACCCAATCAATACCTTTTAGTCAGTCAGGTGTCAATTTTATATGTCATTAGGTCAGTAGCTACATTAAATCCCCGCCAGAAATTGGAGAAAACCAATGTTTACCCAGAATCAGAAATAAGCGTATGTAGCTGGCTGGCCTGAGTAAGGTCTGGATTATTTGCTAGCATGCAGTGCTGAAGATAAATCTGCACAGGCGCAAGGTCCTGCTGTATCACTTTGGCCCGGATGGGAACTTTGGTGCCAAATGAGAACATCGTGGATGGAGCAGGCCCATTAAAGTCACCTATAGGGGAAAGGAAAAAAGGAAAAAAAAAAAAAAAAAAAAAAAAAAAAAAAAAAAAAAAGTCATCCGTACAGTTTATAACTCTCCTCTGAATCTATGCTAATTTCCTACATGGAGTGTCACAACTAGGGCAACTTAGTACAAACTTGAGTCTTAAGATGAGGCAGTTTTTATAAAGCTTAAAATAGATACAGTATCCCTGAACCATGCTCAACGTTAAAGTTTTGAGAACATGTACTTGCTGTTGGATCAAATTTGTCAACAAATCCACCGACTTCACTGTGTTTTCTATACAACTGCAGACGAAGGTTTCATCATGTCCCAAAAGATTAGAGTCCAAACTTGTATCAGGAAACTAAGCTAGTCGACTCAAGCCAACAATTGTGAAAAACAATATTTTACTGTCATGGTAGTATTAAATTTTGGTTACAAGTTATGGTTATATAAAATCACTAAGAATGACCACACAACACTAAGAACGAAATTCCACTTACTGACATGTGTTTTGGTTTACTAGCACCTAGCTTGCAGGAAGTCAGGAGTTTCCAAATGGTGCGCGTGTGTAGTATAATGTAAAAATATACGCACGTGCGCACACATTATACCCATACTCCTCAATCCTGGCCAAGACTAAATACATGGAGATGTCTCCCATCCATCTTATTAGTCACCAAAACATACATGAATTTCCATATACAGGTTCAGGGGTACTTTGAGCCAAATTAGCTTCTACAGCTTTTCATCCAAAGTCATTCATAAAAATCCAGCAAAGTCATATTCCCTTATCAGAATTCCAACAAATTTTGAATGAAGTGTAACAAAAGATCCATCACTTACTGTTCATCAGCTCCATAATGAAGACTTGCCCATTTTTCGTGTTACCCGTCACCGTGCTATTGCTAGATCTAGTCAAGAACATCCACCAAAACAATAAGCCAAACCATATCCACCTTATCATATGATCAAAACCTTATGTAAAAAAGTGAGCCACTTACAAGTCATAAACACACTCCACTGGCTCAGTAATAGGATAAAGCCTGTTGTCCTGGCTATAAATCAGCATGTTGGTATAGAGCACTTTATTCTCGCTCACCTAAAAAAGAAACCAGTTACAATCAGGAAAGGTGAACTATTCATTCAAGTCTTCATAGGTCATTACACGGACACTGCCATGAAACACACATTTATATTGAAACAGCCCTGATGTAGTTACTGATTTCGGTGTTAATTTGTTAGTTGGTGTATTAGGCAAACGAGCAGTTAGTGTTTGCCTGCTACAAGGAAGTCTCCGAGGGATTGCTCATGCAGCTGCAATGGTGTTTAACGTGATACAAATTCTTCCCAAAGAAAGTGATAATGGTTAGGTTTTACATGGGATTAACAGCATACAAACCAAGGCTTTGGAACATGAGAAGGTGAGACAGTTGGACAGATTAAAAAGGTCTAAATAAAACGGTTGCTGTTTTTAAGCAGAGAGGACCCAAGGGCTCAAGTCCACCATTATGGACAATGGAGAAGAACATGAACTATGAAGTGAAAACAGACCAACAGATCAATGGAAGAAGTTCAAATTATTTGAAGAAAAAAAATAAGTCAGACACCATCATGCAAGTCATTAAAAGGTGGACAACTCCTTTTGCCATTGCAAGCACCTACATTGCTTGAAACTGGCACACTTTCCTGCACCAACACCAATCTTGGGTCATGATTACCAAAAGGCATTGCACCATGGTGCAGATTTTTAACTACTGGACTGATGTTGGTACAGCAAGTCAAACTGCTGCAATTTACTTTTACTACTACGCACTTCAAAATGACATGGAGGTCAGAAAAACTGTACAGACAGAAACAACATTACCTGTCTTCTAAACCCACAGTCATGAAGCCAGACAGAGAACAGAAGCACATCACCGTCTGTAGATATACTAGAGGGTGGGCAAGTCCCCAGACGAGCTTTCGAAAGGTCCAGCTTTTGCGCCCAGTTTAAATCAGGCCTCCACTGAACAGTGACAGCATTAGCCGTACAGACGATTACTAGATTTATGACCAAAAGAAACCTTTTAAAGTCACCAGTCATATGCATCTAAAAAAGGTATATATATATATATATATACCAAACTAATATTTAACATTGAAGCCCAATGGCCTGCTTTGCAATTGATGAACTGATTTTTTGGACATTTTTCTCTCTTTTTTTTTTTTTTCAAATTTACTTATAAAAATATCAAATTTCCACCACTGATTTATAGGCAAATATCTACCTTTCTGGCCAAAGCTAGAGGACACAAAAAGCAACACCAGCACACCCTGAATTAAACTCATCTTCACACCAACCAGTCTTCCTGAAACACTGGCGTAGATACTTAACCAATTTAACCATGCTTAGCACTTAAGACAAGGCCAAAGGCGGGGCTATTTCAGTCATCCAATCACATTCTCAGGACTGAGTGTCAATTATCTTCTGGACTCAGGTGTTATGAAGCTCAAAGTTAGAGAAAGCCTGAAACACATTTGGGTAGTGAGTAAAGAGGGGGGAAAAAGCAACAACTTTAAAGCTTAAATGATTATTCCAAATATTAATGCTCTGAAATAATCACAGGTAAAAGTAGAGTGTTGTTTTTGGGGTTTTTTTAAATTGTATTAATGCAATTCTTAAAATTTAAAAATCACTGAAATAGGCATGAATAGTAAAAGCTCACTGAATTTCCATGTGAACCACATGTATTGAAAATCATGGGGAAATTTACAATGAACCAGAACAAGAATGATGAGCAGTTTGATTTAGATCATAACCAATGAGATGTAATGTCAGCAAACGAAAGTAAAATTTGGACCAGGATCTGATATCTGTTCAGTACAAAGGAAATAGCTTCTTTTGGGAAATAACAGTAAAATCGACAAATTTTTGGGCCACACTTTAGACTAACAACCCTTTAAGTATTCAACAAATGGTTGATTTTCTTTATATTTTGCTTTATTATGGACTTTTTATTTATGATGTTACAGCATTTCTTTTGTTTTATTACAAATTAAACATCCTTTTTTAATGAAGAATTCTTAAAAAAAAAACCCTCAAACTGAAATGCTCTACATAACTACAAATGAATCCTATAAAATAAATCTCAAGTTTCATTCTTACAAATTTAATGCCCCATAATATGAAAACATAAAAAAACATTTTAAAAAAACATGTAAACAAATAAACACTTTTTCCTTTATGTTTCCCAGTAGTCATGCATTCTGTAGTCCAAATAAGATATGTGAATATATTTAGATAAATAGAAAGTAACAAAGTTCACCCACAGAATAAAAAAATAGTCACTATTTCTCTTTTGGATATCACAGCCTCCTCTTTCCTAGGACGAATTCTGGTTTCACATCGCTTTAATGTTTTTGCTAGAATTTAAAAATCAGCTAAAATGTACACATTTTTAACTTATGGCTTGGTGTCTTTTGCATAGTGTGCTCCCAAAGTTTCATAAAGTTCTCAACAACGTGCTCCAACAACCATCTGGACATTTCGATATAACGCACCGAATCAAATATTAGGCACCGATTATGTCCGGTATAGAAAATTCACATACATTGTACAGTTCTGGCTTTATCCACGAACATATCAGAGTAAAGCACAGCAAGGCAAATACACCTGTCTGAGGCAAAACTTTCAATACGACACTTTCACTATAAGCAAATAATAATAATAATAATAATAATCAAGTGACTCTAGGGAACCAGGATCCTGTGTAAAGACTCTAGTTCTTCATATCGTGACATTTGCATATCAAACGTTGAAGATGGCTCGGTAATACTGTTACATCCTTGATGACCTTTTTTTTTTCCTTCTTACACCATAACAATGTTTTCAGCATTATCACACAACAGCATTAGTGCTGTGTTCCTTATAGTATATGAATCTCACAGGAGCGTAACGATACCCAAAAGTCAAATTCGATACCATGTGTTATGGGTGCGTCTCGAAACATTTTGGATACAGGCAAAAAATAAGCAACACCTGAATAATAATAATTATAATAATAACTGTTTGTATGGGGGATTCAGACTCTTAGTATTATCCTATATATATGCTGTATTTTGTGAAAATATGAAAAAATAGTCTACTTTATTATGAACTGTCCTATTTTATCAAGAACCTTGTGTGAAACTATGGTCATGTTTCCCGTTATACCCCTAGAAACTCAACGAGGCTGTGCATCATGGCGAATCAGTATGATGGAAATGAAACAACAGCCCCTGCGGCGATTCGATGAGGTTCAATGTGGACCTGTGTACATCGGCTTCACATCAGCTCTCTGGGCTTCATTCATGTTTTTCTCCTCTGCCGTACACCTTCCTCAAGCTGGAGTCCAGGAGGAAGTCTACAGACCTTTATAGTAAAACACACACACACACACACACACACACACACACACACACACACACACCCCATTTCAGAAATGAAAAAATAAGTAGGCTCTAATGGCGTTATGCCGTTTCTGATACGCTTTTGTTTCTTCCAAAGTAGAACCGTAGTGAAATTATGAGACTGATACAATATTAGTATTTATTTGCATCAATTTGTCTGATAAAGATTAATTTCACAACTGGTTCCAGAATTATTGGAACCTTTATAAAAAAATAAAAATAAAAAAAAAATAAAAATAAAAAAAAAAACAGGCAAAACCCTGATTACACGATAATCAACATTTTCAAAACACTGTCACTGCAACACAAGAGTTTTTTTTTTTTTTTTTTAACATACAGTGAACCCCCGCAATATCACGGTTCGCCTATCGCGGGTTCAGTGCATCGCAAATTTTCACATTTTGATTCATGGACTCTGGAATACAAAATATAAAATATAATTTAAAAAAATGTTAATTCAAACATTAAAAGAACATTTAAATCGAAATAAAACAGTATGCA
>JAQMCW010000017.1:4351284-4362789 GCA_030068335.1 Chrysichthys cranchii | reverse complement strand
ACACACACACAGAGAGAGAGAGAGAGAGAGAGAGAGAGAGAGAGAGAGAGAGAGAGAGAGAGAGAGAGAGAGAGAGATCATTGCACATCTCTAAGTACATACATATATATTATATACACAAAATTGCAGAAACATGGCGGCCATTTAACAACCAACCAACCACGACGCTTTCACCAAACAGCGGCTTTGAAATGTACAATCGTTTCCATATGCAATATAAACCTTAACATACACTACGTTAATTTGTTAGCCCTTGTTTTTTTTCTTTCTAAAGAAAACACAGCGCCATATTGTTTGGGCAAAACATTTGCCACAGATTACATGAGGAAGCTAAATGTTTCATTCCCTAAAAAAAAAAAAAAAAAAAATTAAAAAAACCCTATCCAAACTCATTCAGATCATACCGCTACTCAGGAGACATGCAACCTTGTGTCTATACAACCACATGCATCAGTAAACTTTTCTCAAACCAAACCAGCACGCTCATTCCAGTATCAAAGCCCAATTCCACCACAGAGAAAAGAAAAATATCGTATAAAATATTTGTCTTTATTTATTTCAATTTTTGCCAGGAGCAGCATGTCAAAATTTTGACTTGTTATCTCAAAAGGCTTGGATTATGTTCATTTCAGACTTATCTCTAATTTTTGACTTGGTCTCTAAATTTGACCTGGATCAAAAATTCTGACTTATATCCAATGTTTGCCTTATTATCTCAAGGTTCTGACTTGTCTCAAACGTTTGACCTACAATCTCAAACAATTCTGAAAATCTGGCTGGTTATCTCAAAAGTCTGGCTTATGTCAAAGTTTTAATTCTCAAATCTTTGTCGTATATCAATTTTGATTGACATCCAAAATTTCTGACTTACCCAAAAAGCTGACTTAAAATTGTGACTTATTTCAAAGCTCTAACTCAAAATTCTGATTGTAACAGGAATAACTGCACTTTAAACCAAAATAATGATTTATGTTGAATTTTAGATTTTCCTAATACTTTTTCAGTGAGCTAGTTATCTACGCACAAAGCTAGCTAATTGGGTTATCCCTATATAGACATATTACTTCATAAAAAACAACAAAAAAAGCACTTTACTGCATAGACCAATCCTGTGAACTGTTGGAAATACACCCAGAATTTGATTTAATGCATCAATTTTGAGAAATGTCAAAGTCCCTCGTTTGAGACAATAACTCTAATCTTTGACAAGCTGCTGCTGCCAAATACACGAAGGGAAATGTTATGCGACTGTATTCTTTTCCACAAGCCAGAAATTAGCACCCCATTCCAGAAATGGGGGAAAAAATAGATAAGGATCTATACTACTGAAAGCACAAACACTGCACCTTCACTTTTCTTGTTAGAAATCACCTGAACTATAAACCAAAATGTGGGGGGAAAAAACCCATTTTCAATCAATTATCTACATCCTAGAAAGTCTAAACCTAAAGTGGAATTTTCCAGAAATAATTCTAGAGCAAACTCACTCTCGCTATTTAAAATAAAAAAAACCCCAACAACAGTTTATCAACTTCTACACATGGATTAAGATCCATTGTGGATTTTTCCCCACCACAATGACTCAGCACCACCAGGTCATCTGCCGTATGCTCCAAATCTTCTGATTAGCATTACAGACACCTAGGAAAGCAGCTTTGTGGTGCGTCAAAGCGTTTTTTTTATTTTTACCCCGACTCCATTCTGCACCATGGTAACAGCCTTCATCTTCTTCACAGGTTATGAATACACACAAATTATTCTAAATGTTGAAATGAAATGAAAACGAGCCCCCAAAACTGATCGATTTATACCCAAAGTTAATCAGTGCACTCGAGTGGTGAAGCTGAAAGTGGATCGAAAGTGAGGACGGTTTACGACCTGAGCATCGTCGTCGTCCGAATATGAGCCAACATGTGCGTTACGGGTTCCACAGGATCGTCCATGTTGGCGTGTCTTTTAAAGTGCAAGAAGCACGCACAGGGCTGCCTTCACCTTGCCGAGGAACTTCACATTTTATATTACATGGTTCACACGACTTCAGTGGGCCTCAATTATCAAACTGGATATGAACGAATTTAGTGCTGAATGGTTCAGATGAACGTCGGCATAAGAAATTAATGAAAATTTGGTTAGTTTGGGAAAAAAACGTTCAAATACACACACCCTACGAGAACTCCCAGGTCTACAAATCGCTGCAGTGGCCGAACTGCATTACTATTTATAAAAAAAATTTAAAAATTAAAAAAAACAAGCTCTTTCAATGTTCAGCCAACACTGTTTTGTTTTCAGCTCACTGTCAGCTTTTTATTTATTTTTATATTTGTGGGCGTGTCGTGAACTTTATTAGAATTAATTCAGTAGAAACCCGAGCTGATGTTTACCCACATACACACGCGAAGAAATCAGCTTCACGGAAACTCCCGTACATCTGGCGGGTATTTATAGTTCACCTTGAATTCCGAAAACAAACAACCTTATTCTTATTAAAACATTGATAAACGGGACCTGGTGCTTGCAGGCAGCCAGCTGAAAGGGCGTACTTGGACCCGTTGCAGTCGTGTGGCATAAATCAACGAAATGAAAATAACACATTGATACAGCCGTGCATAAAACTCTGTCCGTAGCCTCTCAAATATGGGTCAAGATAGCAGCACTGGCCAAGACTCTGTTTTTCTGTCAACACCTCTCTGGAGGAAAAAGGCTACATGGACTCACTCTCTCTCTCACACACACACCTGTACTCATATCTGTAGTGTATGTGCAATTACTATGGAAAAGCTTTTTAACATACTCTCCCATACTGAGAAAAGATCCTAAAACCTTTGTGTTTGCATAAAACGTATAACGGATGCCGAACTGTGTTAATAAACTTCAGGGCCAACATTGTTAACTAATAAATCTTAGCATTTTACCACAAGATGATGTCGGCGGACAAGACGGTGACTTTTATTTCCAGATGTGCCCCAAGCACCTGAAAATACCGTGGCGTAGCATCATAGCTGACTTGCATCATCATAAGTAGCTCCTCCGTTTTTTTTAATAGACCCTGGCCTTGCGCTTGTTTTCCTCTGGTTCACAAAATCGGTGGGGATCTGCTCACGCAGATAAAGTCAGCGAAATGTCCAAGGAACCACTACCAGCAGTTCTGTTTCCATTCAACATAAAGGCTTTTCTGACAAACGAGTCTTCTCGACAACCGCTGCCTGGTGCTTATGTGAAAAAGCAGAAAAGTGTCGTTTTCAGGTGCGGGCTGCGTCAAGAATCACAAATGCTACGGCACAGTCTGCACCTCTGCTGAACGTAGTAGTGCCGAAGGTAAGCGCTACTATCACAAAGCCTAAGGGCAGCTGTTGAACTGCGCCAATGAACGTTTACACGAAATGGATTTTTGTACGCCACTTTCATGAATCCTGCGTTCTAGGGTGATCGTAAACGAAGCTTTGCAAGTTCATGGAAAAATTTTTTTCCATCTCTTCACTGGAAGAAATATCCATATTTATTAATATTTCAACAACATATTTAAATCAACTGAACCCATCAACTGCCCTTAGACTGTATATTATACGCAAGTTCGGAACGAACAGGATTTTTTGCCTCCCTAATTTGGGTTTTAATCGCACACACGCTACAGATATTTACACATGAAAAAGGGTGAAAAAACACGCTGCAGTCTTCCTTTACACTAAGCGACTGGGTCGCTTTACAAAAGTGGTATAAAATGTGAGTTACGAGGTTCACGCTGAAGTATTCAAAGTTTTCGTTCCATTACTTTTTGTTCGTTTCTTAAAACACACAAAAAAATACCCTTGCTTATAGAAGCTATTAAACTTCGTCGGTAGGCATTATGAACTGGACTACATTTATTTTGTTGAGTTGCCAAAGTAATTATTAATTTTTATTTATTTATTTTTTTAAAATAGTTGCTACCTTTCCAGGCACACTGGTCAAGGGAGCTAAACGTGAAGCTGGCAGTGTTGCTCCTGAAGAACCAGGAGCAGCAGTCAAAATGTTCTTCATCCAATATGCTGGCTTCAGATCCAAAAGGGGGTAGAAATGACTCTGGAGAGTAAAAGGAAACTTTAATTTGAGATCACTAAGGCTGCTTACACACTAGGTCAGCGCATCAACTGATTCAATCACAGCGGAGGCAGAACTTCAAAAGTCGAAAAAAGTTTGACGTCAGATGAAATGTAGCGATTTTTTTTTTTTTTGACCCTTTGGCCAATCAGGACGCGAGTTAGAGGTTAAGCAAATATAACCAACATGGAGGACAGAATGCTGGTGAAAAACTAGTCTGGTTAGAGAGAAGATTTGTGTCAGGTTATATCAACAACTGGCAAAATTACACCTAACAATTATAACAGCGATTTAATTAAAAGTAACAATTTTTAGCTTTCATAATTTTAATGTAGCTGCAGACAGGTCACGTAGCCCAGGCAGCTCAAATTCTTATAATTTTCTGCCTCAAATGTTACAGAAGCCAAAAAAGTTCAAAAATATAAATAAATCCCGTAGTGTGAAAGTAGCCTAATTAACGAGGGCGGGGTATTTTTCTGGGTATTAAGAAAAAGAAAGTCATTAATATTGCAGTACTGCTGTTTTGCTGGTGTGTAGTTAGTATCAAGTCGTTATTTTCTTTATTTATTTATTCTTTACTTTATATCGCCTTTCCCTATATTAAAATGCTAATAAGGACACTGCCTCGAAACGTTGCGGTTTGCGCTGACTCTCCCCTGCATCACCTTCACAGATCACAAATAAATGTGACATGGTGTCTTTCTGGGACTCTCCTGTGGAAGGTGTTCTCACTGTGATCTGATCTTCAGCGTGTGGCTCGGTTACTGAGGGCTGAAGCCCAGCTGATGTCAGTCCCACCTCACAGCTGCACGCTACTCACTTTAGCAGAGTCTTGTGGGGGGAAAAAAACCCAAAGCAAAACAAAGCGTGCAGTCAAGACTCGTCCTGGTGCGCTGTTTCAAGCTCTGTCTTTCAGTCTTCCGTGCTAGGAAAGTCAGTGACCGACAGGCCGTCACGCCACAGCTGAACTGAAATGTCACAGAAGAAGGGTTTAAATAAAAAAAATAAAAAAAAAACAAAGGGGGTGTCCCATTACAGGCCACAAAGACAAGTGAGATATTTGGTTAACTGAAATGTGAAGGAGCTTCAAAGCACGGCCCTTTCAGTCTTCTAAAAGGTGTGGCAAAAAAAACAAGAGTGCTTCAACCCACTAAATACAAAAATCCCCTCTAGGAAAAAAAACCTAATCTTGTTATTGTTAATGTTAACATACACGCAAAGTCCTTATTTTTATTCAGTTGTTATTTGAATGGCAAATTATGCCAACACCTTGCCTCGTACACTTCAAGGTTGCCTTCCGGGTTGGCTTAAAAAAAACCCCAAACAAACAAACAAATAAACAAAAAAAAGACGCTAACCGTGACAAAGCCGGATGCCCTTTGACTGCAGGCAACGTTACACGACTCACACCACATGATCTCCATTGGATGTTGATGAGCGTGAGATCTCTTTGGGTCTGAGAGCCTGTCTCTCAGAGCAGCAGCTCCCCGAGGGCACCTGGCACATCTTGCCCTCGTCCTCCTCCATTCCTGAGCACTCCTCTGTGTCCAGCTGGCACACGCACATCTCGATGCCCGAGTCGCCCGTCACGTGTCTCCGTCTGGTGTTCAGCTCCTCCTCTAGGGGGACATCCGGCTCATCGTGCTCAGTGCATTCTGACTGCGCCGCAGCCACCGCGAGGTTCGGTTCCTGTGACTCGTGAGTGCCGTTCTCCGACTGCGCCGCCTCCACCACCACGGATGATTCTGCACAACTGCCTGACGCATGAGCGCAGGTTGAGGTGTCTGGAGGACTCTCGGAGTAAGGTGGAGGAGGGGTGGGAGGGTGGCCTACTACCTCCTCATAGTCAGGGAGCTTGCAGTCTGTCCAGAAGCCTTAAATGGAAAGAAAAAGGTGTTAGGTCAGATACCTAAAGCCACTGAAGCAGTTAGGCTGAGGGTCTTGCAGAAAACTAGATAAAGACTGATACAGAGAAATGCATATTCAGGCCTGAAACTAGTCCAAAAATCCACACCTCGATGTCTAACATCTTTTCACCTCAAGCTTCTACCCGAATTACTTCAAACCTTTCCAATAATAATCATTGTATTTGATTAAACAGAAGGTGGTGTTTCTATCGTACAAAGAGAATTGAAAACAGCAAGTTTCAGATTTTCACCCCTACAGGTGCCAATACTTTATCTTTGGCAAAACTTGACTGACTTAAACTTTTTCGAGGACCATAAAATACAACATTACATAAAAGAATCCATCACCCTTATAGACATATGCATACACTACAGACAAAGATTTCCCAACACCGCTACGTCACACCCCACGTAGTGAACATACGTATATAGTGAACAGGAAGCCATTTGGGAGTCAGCCTTATCCTGTTGAAGGATTTTTAATTAGAAATTAAAGAATTTAATCAGAAATGTAAAATACAGCTTAATATCAGCAACGACAAATAGAAAAAAAAAAAATAAATGGATGAAAAGGGATCCATTTAATGGATTTCCTCCATCTGCTACACCACCCTAAGCTCTACAACTTAAATAGTTTTACATATCAGATAGAAAACATTTTTTGGTACACCTGTGTGTGCAACTAATAGCAATAATAAACAAAAACAAACAAACAAACAAATGAATAAATGAATGACAGATGGACGGACTGACGAATGGGGGAAAAAAAAAAGAAAAGAAAAAAAGCATATCAGGCCCAAGTTCAGTGGTGAGATAGCGACTTGAAAGTAGGGTCAGGAGCAAAGGCTTGGTTCTTCATTAGAACCAAATCCCAAATGCCAAGTACCGGCTAACTGCTGGAGGAAAAGACTTCTTTTTTTTGGTGAAGCTTATCGGTTCTTTGATAACCCTTTATTAAAAATTATATTGTCAAACAAACAAACGTGGCTCGCATGCCATGGCTAACTCATAGTAGCATCAAGAGGATTTCAAAATAAAAGTCCTTGTAGCTCTCTCACTATCGTGTAATTTTTTCCCCACAGCTGTATTTATATAATGCATTTTCATTATCATCGCAATTGTTTATATTTTCAGATTAAAAAAACCTCTGCAATGCAATAATGCAGTCAACTTCTTTTAACTAAAAGTTGCAAACAATCAAAATTTGTTTTGTTATCGAAACGTGACCTCTCTCTCTCTCTTTTTTTTTTTTGGGAACGCGCACAATAAGAACTGTAATCGAAAAGCAGACGCAGGAGGATCGCTAAAATTCAAACAAAACCCAACCCTGCTTTAAAGGTTAGGTTGCCCAATGCCAACTTGGCACACTTGCACCCTAATCAGGACGACCTTGTGTTCCTCACACAGATCAGGTCATTTCCGAGGCGAGGCTGCAGAATTAAACGTTATAACGAGAAAGCCTAACGTAAACACTCACATTTCCTCATGGACAAGCCTTCTCCCCACCCAATCAGTTTAGACCATCAGTTCGGTGGTCAGAGAGTCACACTTACGCAGGTTGAGGGGTGGTGGAGAGATGAAGGAGCTGGAGGCTCCCTGATAGGCCATGAGACTGATCTCTCTCTGCCTCTGCTCCTGCTGCAGGCGCATCTTAACACGCCGGTGTCTGTACGCACAGCAGCAGCTCAGCATGATGATCAGAGTCCAGACCAGCCAGAACCCTGAATTTATTCACACACACATATAGTTTCTTATAAAAATTTAAAAAATAAAGCTCTTCCCAGCACTGACAGATTACCTAAAGATCTCTTCACACTACATGTGCTTGCATATGATTGTTAGAAAAAACAACACATTACAATTACACACACGTTTAGATTAGAGTTAACATTTTTTGAGCTCAAGTGTACCAGTCTGCCCCAAGTTCAGGCCTTGACAAAAAGACATCATCAGAAAGCCAAGAGGAGAAAACAAAGCAGGGCAGTGTACGACACTCACACCACAGCTCGTAGTAGTACGTGCAGCACTCCGTCTCACCGCAACAGTAGCCCATCTCGCATCTGTACTTCTCATTGTTCACACCAAAACAAAACTCTTTGCCCTGTGAAATCAGAAATGATCAGAATATTAACACCACGTGAAATAACAATATTTACATTGCATGCATGTATTACCTGAGAACCGCAAAAAACCCCTCTAATTTTAGATATAATTCAACAACACGTCAGTGCTATGATGATAACAGGAAAGCTAAGCATACACAAAGCCAATACATCAGTAAATAATCACATTTCTGCTAGTAGCATCATTACAAATGTGACAGTCAGGTTAATTATACATATCATAATAAAAGGTGAAGCTTTTAAATGTAGCATCTCTTTCTCAATTTAAACCGTTATACCAATAATATACTCCTTATTCATTTTTGGGTTAGAAGCAGAGTCATCTCAAAATTATTGCCTGATATGGAGTCATTTTTTTTCTGTCCTGGTAAATATGTCATTCAAAAGATGCAGGTTTCACATGACGTGATTGTTACAAAAAGGGCAATCTGTGTCTGAATATTAAATCAGAGATATCATATTCCTTTTTTATTAAAGCGCCGTATGTTGATGTACCATGTCGTTATTTTGACTTCCTATCCTGTCGATTAAGAGAACATCTGGTTTATTTACTTATCTAGAAAATGATATATGCAAAAAGAGTTGTTATCTACTATTATTTAGCAAATTACTCTTCCTGATAAACTCTTGGCTGTTAGATAGTAAGGAAAAATAACAAGACAATATGGGAAAGTATCTACATCCATAATTAATTTTATGTTCAAATAATGCGACATCAAGCTAAAATAAAGCCCTGGTTAGTAAGCACTATTAATCCTATAGAACATCAACTGTTTTTAATTACAGCTTGTGGTTCTGGCCTTCTGTACTCGTTTACAGAAAACTAATATTAGCAATAAAGCCCAAGATAATGGATTTACTTGCACTAAACCAGATTACTGGAATAAAATACAGCTGACTTTATCTGATTTCTCAAAAATAATCACATACAGTACTGTGCAAAAGTCTTAAACACCCTGCGGATTTTTATTTTTTTTTTGGGACAAATTTTGTTATAGATATTCATTTTGTTACAGAATCCTGCATAACTGAGTCAGTATGACAACATTTCAGATTTGTGAACAGTTCCAAAAAATGTATTTGCTTTTAAAAACTGCTTGTATTCAGTAAACAAAAACAACATATTACACGAGATTGCTTTTCAGACAAATACCATAATGAAGGCTCCTGGGTTTTGCACGCAAAAAAAAAAAGAAAAGAAAAAAAAAGCAAGTGCGAGAGTCATTATCCAAGATGCTCAAGAAAACATACCAAATCATAAAACTGTACAAATTGCACTGGGGATAACTATTAAACAATAAACAAAAAAGCAAAGGGTCATCACACCAGATATTGACTTTGTTTAGTTTAGTACCATTTACTGCACATTGTAGTATCTTTTTTTTTTTATATATATATATATATATATATAAGTAGAAAGATTTTTAAAAAAATAATTTTAAGTTCATTTGCTTTACAGTATTTCTTTGCATAGTACTCTGCTTACAAGACCACTTACATAAACAGACAATCATTAGATAATGGATTATCCTGCAGTGTAAACACATTCACTGTGATTAATTTAAGCATTAATTATGAGGTATGTGAGGTATGTAAAGTATGTAATCCATTAAGAGACATATAATATAATACAATATAATATAATATAACACTTATTGTGTAGAGACATGAAGCAGAAATAAACAGACAAAAATAATTTGCATTTGTACATAGTGTACTGTACAACATAATAGGAGCATAAATCATTTTCATTTCTTTCTTTCAGTTTGCTTTCCAGGCAGGTTTTACAAACAATCCATGTACTAGTTTTTAGCTCAGTTAAATAATTTATTTAATCAGTGTACGAATTATATATATATATATATATATATATATATATATGAAAAGGTGGTTTATTGAGTTATAGCATAAGGACAACTAATTCAACGGCTTCATTAAAGTGAAACTGCTATTCGAAGGAAAAAAGGCACACCAAATTTTATTGGTTTGAAGTTAAAAATGACACATTTAGACAAATCCTGACAAAAAAAATTAAAGAAATGAGAAAGTCGGCTACTTTCCCAGGAACTTGGCACACTAACTAGGCAGCTATTCTTCACAGTCAAAGAACCGCTACAAGCTTTTATGCTCACCGGCGTGCTGCTAGCTAACAAAGAATTACCGTTTATGCAAAGAATAAATAAAAATCACCACGAAACACCCAGTACAACTCAATAATTCAGCCAACTTGGAATGTAACTTTAAACATGAACCGAATGTCAACTTTTACAAACGTCTATTCATAATTCACAACAAACCCAACTATTGTTCACCTTGATGCCGTTACCGTTAGCCAGCTAGCTCCGTGTCAGGCTAACACCGCTAGCTTTCAAGGAAATAAAAAAGACTTTCCATTAAACACTCACAAATATTCTGCGTCATTAAAAGCACTGGAGGAGAGGAAAAAAAATACAACTGACAAAAAATAAACCCTCAATGTCATGTCGTCCCTTTGCGGGTAATCTTTTAGCAGTTTGAATTCCGAGCCCAGTTTCTTTTATGTCGAAAACAAAACCAGTGCACAATAGAGGGCCTGCGTCCAGCTGTGAGCCTGGAGCTCAAGTTACACAAGCGGCCGCATCCAAAGCGCTCAGCTCGGCTTACCTGCGCCAAACAGGTCCCTGTGCAAAGCAAACCCACCACAGAACCCAGCGTTTTCTGCTTCATCTTCGCTAAGAAAGCGCCGGAACCCATCTAGAAATGATTGTTTTCAACAATTAATCGGTACAATAACCGACACAAAGGTCGAACAACATATTTTTGTTTCCAGTCGAGTCGCACTGAGGCAAGCCCCTTAAAGAAAGCAATACCCAACAGAGGGCACTGCCAGTCGGCTGTAGGGGGCGACTTTCCCTCATGTTTCCACTGGTGACACTTTCACACATTACTCCTCAGGAAACTCTTTAAATTACTAAATTACTAACTTTATGTTTAATTGGGATAGTCCTAGGCTTATTTGAAAATATACAAGCGTCTTCCTTTTCTAATTTCCTAATCTACTAGCTTTATCCTGTTTAGAATGGAGGCGAATTCAATTCGATTCAATTTTATTTGTATAGCACTTATAACAATGGACATGGTCACAAAGCTGCTTCACAGTATATAAGGTCCAAATTAAAGCTTATTAATCTATAAACATATCTAGAAGGATACATATATCCCTAATGAGCAACTTGTGGTGACCGTGGTGAGGAAAAACTCCCTGAGGCGACAAGACGAAGAAAACTTGAGAGGAACCAGACTCAGAAGCGAACCCATCCTCATTTGGGTGACAGCGGATAGTGCCATTATAACTAACTCACTTCTATCAGCATTGTTATATGGTCCAAAAGTGCAGTTGTGTAGCACCAGATTCACTG
>JAQMCW010000017.1:4300025-4310130 GCA_030068335.1 Chrysichthys cranchii | reverse complement strand
TGTTTACGCGATTCCTTCATTTTCACACCTGATTTGTTTACACTATTCCTTCGTTTTCACACCTGATTTGTTTACACTATTCCTTCATTTTCACACCTGATTTGTTTACGCGATTCCTTCATTTTCACACCTGATTTGTTTAAGCGATTCCTTCATTTTCAAACCTGATTTGTTTACACGATTGTTTCATTTTCACACCTGATTTGTTTACACTATTCCTTCATTTTCACACCTGATTTGTTTACGCGATTCCTTCATTTTCACACCTGATTTGTTTACACTATTCATTCATTTTCAGACCTGATTTGTTTACGTGATTTCCTTCATTTTTCACCTCACTTTTTCACATATCCACGTGTTCATGCCATGTGTATGATTTCAGAAGATAACACTTTGAAATGCACAACCTTGCACGCCCCCCCCCCAAATCACACGCATAATTGCCCGTGAAATGAAACAAAGATCTAAAAATAAGTGAGATTTTGGTAGCTTGAAAACTTGGTCTTGCAGGACCTTGCAGCTGTTTATTTGTGTCACCATGAGGTTAGTGTTTCAGCTCTTAGAGTCAGCAGCTGCTAATCTCATGCTTTCAACAATAGTCCACACACACACGCACACACACACACACACACACGAAACACTGTAGTGTTCTGCTTATATGTCAGTCTGATCAGCTTTTCAGCGAACTCCTCAACCGCGGCCTGGAGATGAATCACGCAGGAGTCTCTCTGCTTCCCGGGATTTTTCTTCTTCTAGCCGGTGAGTCGTGTTTGGTTCCTGGTCCGGGGTTTGACTTTCTGAGGAGACCCGAATCACCTGATGTTATTTCCTACGTTGTAAACGTATGGTATGAAAAGTCAAAAATCGACATCGTCTATTAAGGTTAGGCCTACAGCTCTCCGTCATCACGGCAAATCTTCTAGAAGCACCAGCACCGTGTCCGAATCAGATCTTAAGACATTTCTAAGAGACTTTTGTTTCAGTCTGATTGTTGTTAATTGTTCCGCAGTGCTCTTGCTAGTGTTATGTGTTGTGTCGGCACGTTGTCTTGTCTTTTCTGCCTAGGACAAGTAGATTTTTATAAAAAAACAATTTTGTCCTAATGTGATTATTCCATTAAAACAAACCAAAAAAAGAATTCTAATCACAAGAAAATAAATTAGAAATCAAAAAATTGCACATATCCCAATAACATGTCAGAGAAGTCGATG
Organism: Chrysichthys cranchii; assembly: GCA_030068335.1. Classification (NCBI taxonomy): domain Eukaryota; kingdom Metazoa; phylum Chordata; class Actinopteri; order Siluriformes; family Claroteidae; genus Chrysichthys; species Chrysichthys cranchii. The sequence goes on along the minus strand of JAQMCW010000017.1, from coordinate 4,308,919 downwards.
CATGGACCCGCATGTTTCTTTGTCACGTCCAGCTTTGTTTGTTCTTTCTGATTATTATTATTATTATGATTTATTGTTATCTTTATTTGTCACGTACATAGTTGTACATGTACAACGTGCAGTGAAATGGGTCCTGAACCGCTCCCTAGACTGAGCAATATTTAGAAATACAATAAAATAAAGTCAAATAAAATAAGTGAAAATAGTAAGAACTATAATCAGAGGGAAGTAAAGTCATAAAATAGTAAAATAAATTCAGATGTCGTTCAAGAAGAAGACGAAGAAGAAACCTTTATTTGTCGCGTATCCCTTACAGCACAGTGAAATTGTTTTCTGGTCAGGAACCCGGAGTCAGATGGTGCCCCTGGAGCAGGGAGCAGAGACTCTTAAGGGCCTCGCTCAGGGGCCCAACAGTGGCGGGTCGGCAGTGCAGACACTTGAAGCACTGATTTTTCTGATCAGAACTTCAAGCGCTGAGCCACCACAGCCCTATGTTACTGTTTATATTTAGTAGCGCACTACTGGAACGCTGAAACGTGCCAGAATGCTGCGCTAATTTTTTAAGGACTGCTCCGAATGGCTGAGGAATCACAACAATGCCACCGGTATGCGCGCTTCATTGACAGGGGCATGTGTGTCGCGTGCTTCGTGTTTCTAATTCTGGTCCGCGGCACACACCCGCTTTGACTCCTTCATTATCCCAGGGTTTCTAGGTTTTCAGGGCCTCCTTTTTTCAGCCTAAAAACCCCCCAGGGAATGTCCGTGAGGATCCGCAGTGGTGCGCGATGGTCTCGGGCGCGTGCGAGGAAACAACGAAAAGAACTCAAGATGACTTCAGAAATCATGAGATTGAATCCTAAAACACCCGACGACATGCAGGGAAGTATATCTGGCGTGGTGACTCTCCGGCGGGGGGGGGGGGTTCTTTTGTCCTTGTAGAGACCAGCCAACCAAATGTCCCCATAAGGTCAAAAGTGTGAGATGTTCTTATCCTCACACACACACACACACACGCGCACACACACGCGCACACACACGTACCTAAAACCGAGACAAACCGGCTAGCTTGTGCCATTCGCTCCAGCCCTTTTAGAGGACATTTACAGGACAGTCCTAGTACCGTTAACTTTGAACCCGGTGAACTTTCACAGCTAGAATTAAATGAACTATTGACCTAATGACAACATTTTTTTTTTTTACTTTTTACACTTTGTCTATTTCTTTGCATATTTCTATGATTCGGATTTGATTATGATGAATTAAGTCTTCCTTATTTAAGAAGATACAGTAGATGTCGTAGCAGGTTGTTACCGAAGAACACTTTGCTGTAAAAAAAAAAAAAAGACGGTTGTAGATTTACGCTTGAGTACTGCTGCTGTAATCATAAAGACTCGAATTCACTTAGAGAAGAAGTTTCTGGAAGAGTGATGATATGAGAGCAAGATTACTTTAGAGTCTTTTAAGATTTCTTCCTCATGTTGTCACCTTGACACGGTCGTCTCTTAGAGATCTAAAGCTGCATGTGGATTTCTGTAAAAACAAAAAACTGCTTTGCAACAATGACGATTGTAAAAAAAAATTAAATTAAATAAATAATTAATGTGGATTGATTTATGAAAAGTCTCCGATAGGTTATTATTGATCAGATAATTATAATAATTACATATTTTGATTATTTTCATACCGACACCACAGTATATATTTTCTCATTCTTGTCCTATCCAAGACTTGAAGGGTATTTTAATTCCAATTTTGACATGAAGAAATTTGTTTAAAACGAGTGAAAAGGAACGTAGAGGGAAATCACAAAAATATCTCATCCATAAATCTAGAACATTCAAGGGTAAAGAAACGTCCTTAAAGAGCCTTACTCATTAGGAATAGGTTTATAAATTCATTTGTTTAAAATTTCTACCTGGAATTGAATTCATTTAGATATTTCTGTAAAACTGCTTCGCTTTTATATATAAAATTCACCCAAATCTACACAGTTTTTGATTACAAACAATATCATCTTTACTATTTATGAATTGTAAAGGTGCTTTAAGCTTCTTTTGACAACGAGAAAATGCGACTCATTGTGACTTATAATTATGTATTTCATGAATTGCAATTTACCTAGGCCAACTCTTGTCTTTTATTGTAGAAATAGTGTGCTTAGTTACTACTGCGCTTATTTTCTACCTGTGATAAATTAAAAAAATATATATATATTTAGTATATTCCTTAAGATCCGAAATTTAAACAATCTCTGCTTTTCCCTGTAGGCTCGCCATACTACTATGGGTCTGCCTCCCGCACAGCTCCGCCCACCACCACGGCGTATGATCACCTTTAGCAGCAGATGATCAAATATCACAAAAGAAGAGATACACATCTGACTTTATACACTTCCACAACATGTTTTAGCCCATTGAGGGTGTTTTTCCACCTTGGGCCCTCTAGCTGGGACGTTCCTGAGCACCCTACAACACAACAGACATGACGTCTTATTTTGACCCACTATATAACAGGCACCTGTAAGCTATAACCTGTGGACAAATCCAGAAGAAGAAAAAAAACAGAAAGAGGAATTTTAATCTTCTCATCAGTGACTGAAGAAAAACCACGTGAAGGATACAGAAAACAAGGCCAGCATGGACAAAATGTTTTGTTGTCTGAGACTTTGGTTGATTATTTATTCGCTCCATTGACCGCCTCGACCAAACGCACAAGTTTAGCCAGCTATTTAAGCAGCCCTCATGTCTTGCCCCAGGTTTTTGAACCAAAATGCATGGCGCAACAGCCAAAGATCTTACTGCAGTTTGCTTTCAGACCTTAAAAGCGTTCATGACCTGTGGTGCATGAAGTACAAATCCAGAGACCCGGCTTTTTTTTTTCCCACTTCAGGCCCTGTTCTTCTGTTTGTTCCTCTTTCTCTCCATTTCCCTGCGTTTATAAGCCCTGCAGGATTTCAGCATTTGCAGCTGCTTCAAGTTTCATATATTTACTTTCCCAACGAACAACTTGATCATTGTTTTCAGCAAGAGCGACAAAATCAACTGTCAATTTAAACACCATTACAAACCGCCTGCTGGTTATGTCAGTGGGATAATGTGTAAATAATGTAGAAAAGTAAAAAAAAAAAAAAAAAAACCTTATTAAAAAAAATCCCTTTAAGCTACAAATAATTAGGAGTGCATTTTATGGGGATGAATTAGTATGTTGTAAGAGAAGTTGTAAAAAAAAAAAAAACCAAACTTTTATTTTCACCCTCCCATATGTACTACATTTGTTGTCAAATGGTTTTGCTAAGATCCGTGATTAAACTATTCCTTTTTATTGTACTGTGAAATATATGATTAATCAATTTCTACAGAATTATTTTTAATGAAATAAAGCATGACAAACCAAATCCTGGCTTTTGTGGGGTTTTTTTTTTAATAATTGGGGGGGGGGGGGGGATTATATATACATAATTAACCTAAGTAAATAACCTTCATTAATGATCGATTCATTACAGAATATTTGTTTGCATTTCAAAGGACAGAAGAACATTAAAAATAATTCATATTTCAGAATATTTCCTAATTTTTAAGAAAGTCTAAAAAAGGATGATGATGGTGGTGATTATTATTATTATTATTATTATTATTATTATTATTATTATTATTATTATTATTTGGTTAAAAAAAAATCACATCCAGGTTTTACGTTCTTTCGCAAGTCAGCAACTTAACAGGATCAAAAAGGATCAAATCAATGATCCTGAAAAAACCCACACATCTGTTTAATTAGTTTCTGCTTCGCCTACTTTTATTTGCAATTATTCCTCCTTTGCTCCCTCATTACAATACATGCAGCTTTGGTTCAGCTATGGTTCGGCGCTGCGAGTGTCCCACCTGCACACAGCAGCAGTAGCAGCCCACCAATTTTCAGGAGCAATCACGTCTCCTGCACTACGATTGGCTACTAGGTCTTACTCACTTATTCACTTGCCATCAATTCACTGTACTGTGCTGACGAGATGTTCGTAAGGAAACCGTATAGCACTGGAGATGTAGGGAATTTCATCTCGTGGATATGTCCTGTTTAATCTGATCCTCCACAAGCTAAAGTTAAGGAAACTTTAACTGGTTTAAAAATGGCAAAAATACACAAACATTGGTGGGAATACACTCAGGATGGGGCACTTGTTCATTGCAGGGTCACCACCCACATACACATTCACACACTTATTTACACCTAAGGGCAATTTAGGATATGTCCTAACTAATTCATTTTAATTTGCTACACTTACAATATTTTTTTTTTGCTACACTTACAGCTGGCGTCCATACTACGCCAGAGTTTTCAAGCCCCAACGAAAACGGAGCATTTTTGAAAACTCTGCTGGCCCTGTTTCAAGTTGACAAACTTTTAGTGTGGACGACCAGAAACGTAGCATTTTGAAAACAATGATGCAGACACCCACTTTTGCTTTTTGATGGGTCTTATCAGTCATGACGTATCCTTCCGTGATGCTTCTTTCACGTGATCCTTTTCCCGAAGAAAATAAACGACAAACGGCAACCAGTGATGAATGCATTATTGATAACAAATTTCAAGCCTTTCTGACTTTGTTGTTTTTGCTAGCAGCTGTTGTGCACTTATATTCTGCATTGTATAATGCTACAGCTGCCTAAATGTGCTGGAGGTAAGCTATTATTCAAGCGATATGCAACAAGGTAAATAACTGCAAAGTACACAATCTGCTTCCTGTTTATACCGGCACGCGCATGCCCAGTGTACATGAATGGTCATGTGATATGTGTTTTTCCAGGTGTCTTAATATTTTCTTACACAGAACAAAAAATTGTTGGTTTGGATGGAGATGAAAACGCTGTTTTAAAATGAAAACATATTAGTGTGGACGTAGCCTTAGTGTAGGTAATTCACCTACTGAATTGTTTTTGGAAGACAAGCAAAGAATCCTAAAGAAACCCACGTACCAAATATGAAATTCCACTATACAAGCTCGGGATCGTCCCGGGAACCCTGAAGATTTGAGGTTATAATGCTAAACGTGCCTCCTATTCAAACTATGTTAGTCATAAATAAGGGATAAAGGGCTGACCTGGACTGGGAGTCAGGCTGGGAAAAACCTCAGGTCATACCACCTCCGTGAACTCACAATCCAGAGAACCAATTCCAGAGAAGTGGTCAAATTACCTCAGGCAACAAAATCGCAAATATGCTAGTGACGCCAGCGGTGATAGGTGATCCAGACAACAAAAATAATCATCATGAAGACAATATATGCACTGAGGAGTGTTGGGGAAAATTTACACAGAAACAAAATGACACAGGAGACTAATTCCATAAATGCTACATAAACACCTCCTGAGAAAACACACTATCAACAGTTAAATCCTTTAAACAAAAAAATCAGATTCAAGAATTCAACAGTCCTGTGGTATACCAGAGAACAACAATGTGAGAACGAGTAACTTTTCCCCACAGAACCGATGTGCTAAGCTAGCTAGTTCATTAGCTTAGTGATACTAAATAGTTGTGATTGTCGTGATGTACTTTGACAGACATGGCTTCTGCTAAATAAATCACTGTGAAAATGACATAAATCGAGACATAGATGGCACTGAAGAGATACTGAGAGACAAACTGAAAAGGAACAGCTAGCTTACACATAGTGTATTAGCAAGCTAGCTATGCTACTTTACATATTCCCAGATCCTGTCATTTTAAGGAGGGTAGACATGTATAGAATTGAGACCTTGATATTCTAAGGTTTTCTCTGACAGTAGGCTAAACGGCTAAAACATGGTGGACATCTCCAGTATAACCCTATAGTCATTCATAACTTCACACAGGAAGCCAGTTTAAGCCAGTTGAAGTCAGTTGATTAGCATTAATGAAAAGAGTGTGGATTTTTAGGTCTGATATATTTAATTCTCCTTTTTATTCAGGACTGAGGATTTCCCAAGAGCTAGTCTCTGCAGTTTTTTCATGACTTTGTTATGTTTTCGAGAGATAAATGAATTAATAATTGTACTAGGCAGCGTATTACTAATTGCAGATAATGTAGGCAGCTTATTTTTGTCTTGTTTTTGCTACCGCCACTGGGTTTTGATCCTGGCTTTGAGTTAAATTGTTCCATCTGCTAAATGGAGCACTGTTTAATTGACACCGTGTTTAATTGCTGCGTGATATCCCTCTTAAGCTTGAGTTGCTCATTAAAACCAAGTGCTGGCTCTTTATTCGAGCCGCTCTTTGTTCACACCCGACTCTCAAAACACACTCACTATTCTGAAGCTGAAGCCACTCTTGAGCCGGTGGAAATAAATGAACATATGCACTTACACATTTAGCTTAGCGGTCAAGCGCGTGTGAACAAAACGCTACTTTTAAGCATGAACCAAAAAAAAAAGGGCTTTTATATTAAAAGACACTGTATTTTTTTTTTTCATTTATGTAATATGTTTAAAGGCTAGTGTGGGTTTTAAAACTACTTCTATTGTACAAAATGGAATGCGGCTTTTTAGGGCTGTGTGGTACTATGTGGGGTGCCCAGGTTTTTAAGGGCACTCTAAGGCCCTGTTTTAAAGTGCATCTTGGATGATTGGGTCACAAGTGGACAGCGGAGGCACATCGCCATTTACACCTGCATCTATCATGCATCTCCAAAGTATCCAGCTGACCACTAGTGTTCAGATTTCATTACTGCACCTAGACATATTGGCAAAACAAGTGCCAGATATGTTTAGTATGAGATAGTGAAGAAAACAAATAAACAAAAAACAAAAAAAAAAAAAAGGTTTCAAGAGCTAATATACATGTACGGGCTATTCCAACTGTTGGGATTACTTCTCCCCATATTTTTGAGCATTGGCATGCTGTTACAAGAGATAAATAAATAATAAATAAATCATCACCATGTCATGCATTAAGGACATATCTTCTGTTAGGTCCTTGCTGAGGACGCATCAGGTCACATTAGCGTTTCCACTCCAAAAGACATCTGGTCAATTGCGTCCCAGAGCATCTCAGTAAGTGGTTTGAGTGAACGTGTCTTGAAAGCGTCTTGGTGCTTATTAACACTTGTATCGTTAGCACTGTCCACTTGTGATCCAATCACCCAGGACACATTTAAGTGGAAACAAGGTGTAATTACTTAAACAGTGATGATATAAATCAACATGAGCTCTCAGACACAGGGTGCCAAGAGTGGCAAGGCCACCTTCCACCGCCTATCTGACCAACTTCCTGACATAGTATATTATGATTACATTGCAATATCCTACAATACGTAATAAAACAGCCCTGTGATGGATTGGTGACCTGTCCAGAATGCACCCTGTCTCTCACCTTAAGTCAGCAATTGGCTCCAGGCTCCTGATAAGCGATATAGGCGATGGATGCCTATGTTATAAAACAAATAGCTGAATATATGACCAAAGATGATTTTTTTTTAATCCCACCAAGAATCTCTAAAAAGATGTAAAGGCATACAAGACACAAACAAATCAGTGAGCTTAGTATCACAAAGTCCAATACTACAACATGTACAAAGTCTTTACATATTACGACAACTCGAGCTTTATAAGGTATGATTGCTGATCCAGTTGTGCTATTGGAGGAAAAAATTGCACATCATGAAAGAACTGCGAGATAAGAGCTGCAGTCTTAGGGCGCACAGTGCTATGTGTTCACAGGTGGATGATTAGGGTTTATGTCCAACTCATGAGACCAGCATTTGGTTTTCTTGAATCACAGTTTTAACATTAGAGGATCTGTATCGTTTAATCTGACATGAACAAACACCGCGGGTTACAGAATTCGACCAAGATTTTCCTGGAATCACCTCGTACAGTGTGACAAGCACGCATTTTAAAAACCCAGCTGAAATCGCACGCACAGCCTTAAACCAGATTACCAAACAATATATTGTGCAGCTCTGTCTCTTTTAACAGCACCTCTCCTTGTTCCTGCCATTCCCCCTCCCTTTCTCTAGTTCCTCTGTCCTATTAGCGAGGTGGCGTGGGCCATTGCTTTGCTAGTAATGAGCACAGCAGCACAATACGGGCACCAGGCCGGAACAGCTGAGGGAGAACAAAGCCAGCAGGATGAGGCTGATGCACAGGGTAACTACCTTTGGCAGAAAGTGTGTGTGTGTGTGTGTGTGTGTGTGTGTGTGTGTGTGTGTGTGTGTGTGTGTGTGTGTGTGTTTGGAGGGGGCGCATGTGCTACTACATTACGGGGTCCAAATAAGAGACACACAGAGGCCCCTTGAGAAGCTCCTGCCAAAAAGGCAGTCTGGTCTGTGTGTGTTCATGCGCCGTGTGGGACAATGAGTGGAAGGACCGTCTGAGAGTTTACGCTCCTCTGTCCCAGCCTAGTCAACTGGAAACTTCTGCATTTGTAATCTTGAATTGGGGCATTTGACAACATCAAACCTAAAATTCCACGTCAGCATTGTCTGCGAGACAATATTTGTGTCGGGGAAATGAATTAAACCACGCTGTTAGCGGAAGTGGTGAATGGCCGCTACGGAAAACCGAGGTCATCCGGTGTTTGAAGGGAAATGAAAAGTGACGGAGGCTATTCTGGCCTCAAGTGAAACACTTAAGCCAGAGTGGGTGAGTGAACATAATCGCACAGAGCTCATTAATATGAAACCCTGTCCATTTGCATTGACAATTAGAGACATATTTATAGACAAAGGCAATTAGGGAGACATTTCTTCTGTGTGTGTGTGTTTGGATTTTATGTTTTAACACTCAAGGATCGCCCCTAGCCTGGGTTTAACTGAAACACTAAATCTAAGTCAGTAATCTTTTTTGTGTGTGTGTGTATGTGTGTGTGTGTGTGTGTGTGTGTGTGTGTGTGTGTGTGTGTGTGTGTGTGTGTGTGTGTGT
>JAQMCW010000017.1:4263305-4278666 GCA_030068335.1 Chrysichthys cranchii | reverse complement strand
ACAATAATCCTCCTCCTCTCCCCTCTCTCCTCCTCTCTCGTCTCCCTCACACCAGCCACGAGTCTTTTCAAAGGTAACGTGCAGGTTATTTTGTTTTACATATTTTTACTTGATATTTTGTATTAATAATTTTCATATAAATATTTGTGGGTCGTGAAACGAATTATCTGAGTTTCCATTATTTCTTATGGGGAATTTCACTTTGATATACGAGTGCTTTGGATTACAAGCACGTCTCCTGAACGAATTATGCTCGCAATCCAAGGTTCCACTGTACAGTATATAGTTTGCAAACAAAATATGGAGTTTGTTGTAAAACAGACCTAAAAAGAATTCACTGGTAGGTTTAACCAAAAGTGTTGTGAAAATGCAAGCAGAATAAAGCAGAAAACAGTCAAGCTAATTTATTTTCAACGATGCATAAATTTACCATAAATGCCCATAGTAATAGTGATCTTTGACATTTGGGGGTTGAATGTCAAAAAAGTGCAGAAATGTGTTCCATGTTGTTCATTTGGTCTGTTTTCTATCCCTCATAATTTTCCTTTAAGGTGAACTGGTGAATTGAAAAATTAAGGTGAATTTAAGAATTTTACCAGGTATGCTAGTTATGCTAGCAGAGTTTGATTATATTTTAACATTATTACATGCAGGTACTAACACTAAACTCCTAGTTAACCCATAAGAACCATAAGACTCTGGTTCTTATGGGTTGACTAGGAGTTTAGTGTTAGTACCTGCATGTAATAATGTTAAAACATAATGAAACTCTGCTAGCATAACTAGCATACCTGGTAAAATTCTTAAATTCATTATGTGTTTGTTCTGTTTTAAGTTCTTCCAAATGCCTAAATGGGGGAGTTTAAAGAAAAGCAGAAATTTCCTGAGTGTAAGAATTTTAAAAATATTCAAATTCTGCTAGCTAGCTGCCTAACATGGTGCTTCATAATAGTTCATAATAGACATATTTCATGTTTTAAGCCCTTTGTAATCAGTTTGGTGCAAATTATTACTCTCAATCACACACCAGGAAGACCTAGCATTTTTTTCAATGACATTCCACCAGCTGTTTAAATAAAACTACTTCTAATAGAAAAGCCAAGCATTGTCCATGTGTTTACTGAAAATATAAACAAGCTTTTTTTTTTTTTTTTTTTTAAATACCCAAACCCTGTTTAGCTATAACCTCAGAGATACTAAACAGAGAATCTCTGTTAAAAGGTTAAATGCTATGTGTAATACTGTGGTGAACACCCCCTCTCTGCTGTCAATAGAAAGTTAAATGGAAATTTATAGTGGGTGCATTTATGCCTCCAGGTAGACATAAATAAAACAGGAAGCGACATCACAAGTCACACAGCAAGAGGTGTGCATCATATTATTTATAAAAAGAACTGATGGACACTTTTCCCCCCCTCAAGATTGCTATGGAAGATGTACACAATGTCATCAATATATTTCCCAAACTGCCAGTTACTGTACGTATGATGTGTTTAATAAATAAGATGCATGTTACCTGTAAATGGTGCCTGGTCGTCTACATTCAGTGGTGTCACACAAACATTTACCTCAGTGCCTGCATCATATATCTGCGAAACAAAAAACAAAATTGAAATGTGGACACAGTAAGATAAAGCATACTGTCTATCAGGGTTTAAAATGAATTATTACAAATGTGAACCGGGATAATGAAAGGCATGGTGATTAAATTCTACATTCTATCACTGATTGATGACAATAATTAGGTTTTCCACTATACTACATGTTTAAATAGCGCCATCATTGCTAAAAGTATTTCCAGTGAACAATGCGGCAGAGTGCAAAAGTTTGTACACCCACCAGGTAAGAAGTCATAGCAGTGTGGTTCAGCAGTATGTCAAAATATGTGCAGTAAGTACACAAAAATTAAAATAACATCAGTTCCAAACTTTGCATCTTCAATTTCTGAACATGACGGTCATTGCTTAATCACTGTCTTTGCTCACTCTTTGCTTTTATAACTATTTTTCAATCCTGTGAACATCCTGAGGATTCTCACATTTGTAATATTCAAACCCTTTGTGGCCAAGCATGTTGTCCAGCTGGCCAAAACTCAGAAAAGCAAGAGGTCAGTGGAGAAACGTCTTTTCAGCATAATCCACTGTTGAGTTTCTCATTTATTCTGGAGTGTTTTCTTGTTGCAAGATACATATCCATTATTTTTGTTGGGGGGAAAAAAAAAAAAAAGAAAAAAAAAAACCTCATGGTTTTTCAGAAAAATACCAAAAGCATGGGGCATGCAAACTTTTGCACACAACTGTAGAAAGTAAGTAGACACGGAAACAGTTTCGCCTCTCATCACACCGCCTCACCCGCACTCATATTGAGAGGATCTGTTCTACATGCCAAACCACACAACCCTTCCTGTTTGACTAGTACTAGAGAAAGCACAGAGTTGAAATATGAATGGGGAAGAGTGTTAAGGCTCAAAATGGCAACTTTATTATTTGAGTTTTTAAGTTAAATAGCCAATTTAAAAAGCCAATTGCCTTGTTAGTTAAAAAAAAAAAAAATTAACAAGAAACAACATCTATGACAGTCCTGACCGGTTTTGACTAAGGTTACGAAAGTTCCCATTGTGCTTTAGCTTTCGCTTCATGCTAAAATTAGCAGCCAAACATCTTAACTAACCCGTCGACTCCGTAAAATGAAGTTAATCCAGAGAAAATAGGGCTTGTTATGGATTAAATACATGGCTGTATCTCTAAAGACAAATCAGCCATACACTCCATAGCATGTTCCATTTAAAAACAGCACACAGACTGAAATATCACTAATATGGTCTTTCGCTTCATTTTAGATCTTCAAATCAAGATGAGGATTCGTGATTAGTACTGAAAATCCGTAACAGTCGGATTATCTAAATGTGGATGGAGACAGATAATTACACGGCCACACAGAGCGCAGAGGTCATTATTTATAGCATGTATGTAGAAAGCCATTTGGTATTCAGCCTCCAGTCTTTGGTCTGGCAATCAGTTACCATAGAAACAGCCATTAACAAGGTTGGTGCCATCGGAAATATTAGGCGCAATAAATCTAAAACTGTTTGTTTGATGTTATGATGCCAGTTTTTGTTGATTTCAAATTTGTGTTTAAAACCTAATTTTGTCAGTGCATTACAGGTTTATGGGTCACTCCCCTATTCAAGTAAACAGAAGCCTGGTCTTCCGGTATGACTGGAAATAATAGCCCAGGAGCATTTCTAAGAAATCTGCTAATACATACCTGGCAAGCGTCAACTTCTATACTTATATCTGGCACTTCCTGAAGGTCATCATCTGTCTCTCCAGGCTCTTTATCCGGTACAAGATCAATAATTTCCTCCTGGTTTAACAAAGGCACATCTAAGGATGAAGGATTAACTTCCCAGTCCATACTCAATCTATAGCTCGAGTTAATCTCAGTTGAGCCTGCGTCTTGGGATGGAGCATCCACAGGGGTTTGTGGCATATCCCATTGTACTGTGGCACAGCTGAAATGCATGCTGGGAACCCTAACAGGGTACACTGTAATGGAAACCCCATGTTCTAAGGGTTCAGGGCTGTCTGTCTTCGCCGGTTCATGGGGTCTGTCTCTGTGGTTTTCTTCCTGACATCGGTTATTCTCCTGCTCCACTTTCTCCATGTACAGCTTGGCCTCCAAATACGGCTCTTCTGCCGCAAAGTCATCCGGTTCTGGATAGGCAGGCTGCGCAGAAAGAATGAGATCGCTCTCCATGGCTTCTCAGGCAACTGATTCTATGTGATGACTGCAAGTCGTGTGTCCATCTGTGGGCTACACAAACATTTAGTGGTGATTACTGGTAAATCAGACACGACATATTATTACTACTGAGATGACTTAGCAGTCTCTCATTTATAGCAGGTCCTCGTTTAGACCTCACGTATCAACCTCTTATCAAAGTAGCATTTAAATGGTTTTATACAAGAAACTGAACTACAAATTGCCAATTCCAGATATAGAAACATATCTGTGACTATTCTTACTGTGCAGCTGATTTTTTTTTTACCTGTAGCCCACAGAGAGCTGAAAATAACAATATGATGACTAAACAATGAAAGTGCACGGTGCACTAAATCTTCCAGTACTGCAGCTCAGCCACTGTAGAGAGTCAGCATCAACAGATACACTTTAACCCCTCTTCCTTACATAGGGTGCTCTTATTACATAGTCTTATTTATGGATTTCTTTTCTTTTTTTTACTTCCTTTTATATATAGAAAAATCGCACAAATATATAAACTTACACAAATTATACACACACACACACACACACACACACACACACACACACACACACATATATATATATGTTTGTATATCTGGAATTGGGAATTTGTAGTTCAGTACACACACACACACACACACACACACACACATACATATACATCTCTCTCTATCTCTCTCTGTATATGTATATAGATATAGATATATATGTATATTACACACACATACACGTATATACATATATTATTTATGTACATTATATACATTTTTTTCTGATTAAACTGAATTTTAGCGAACATCACATTTCTTGTACGAATGCTCCAGTGAACAATGCATTTGTCTCCAGGCCCCACCGTGTGTACCTAACCCTAACACACAGGTATGACACTTTAAAGGGCAAAACCAATACTGGCCCATGTGATTTGAATACCAAAATACCAACAAGAGTGAAGTGGAACTACAGGAATGTAGAAAAACGTGCCAGGTCAAAAGAAGCACGTCTCTTAACCAGCATGTTCTTTGAACTTGCTGTTCTAACGTCAGTGAATACCAAAGTTCAGCTCACTTGATAGTACACATGGCATAAAGCACAAGGCCAAAGAACATGTAATAACAATTACAACAATGTACCGGTATAATAGTACAAGACATAATTTCATAATATGTAAATTCATACCAATGTCCAAGTCCGCTTATATGAATTTGAACTTTGAGTTGAAGTCCTATATTTGATTGTGATGCTGATATTGATCCATCGCTCTATCGAGCTACTCTAATCATGAATTTAAAGTCAGACAAACAAGATATCAGAATGGATATTTGAAGTCAACTTTCAATCATTTGTCTGCTCAATGAGACATACGTCCCGTATCCAACACATTTCACGCCTAATGACTCCTGCATTCATGCTACATACTGAACACATGCTGTAACTCTGTATCCTGTAACATGGCCGTAATTTATACAAACCATAACAAATAAACTTGGCTTGGACTCACCTTTTTAATAACTTATTATTAACTTCAGTTAATGGTCATAACCCAGGACGGATTTTTTTTCCCTTCTCTTCTCTGAGATGTGCACAGCGGATGTGCGTTGCAATGACTTTCTGTGCAGGCGTCACAGAGGCATAGTTCCACTTCCTGGCTGCAAGTAAACCACTACAGCAAGAGAACGAGAGAGAGAAAAAAAGGGGGTGGTAGATGAATGTTAAGATGGTGTTGGATTGAGGATGTGTGTATGAGTAGATTCTCAGATTCTTTTGTTCTCTACATTGAAAAATTCTCAAAATCACTTGTAAGCACCATTATAGGCTAGTTGCCAATAAAAGAAACTTGATTTATGGCAATCCCATCAAGAGATTCTGCAACAAGTCTTCATGCTCAACTCATCTCATCTAACCCACATCCGGGTCCATCCCCACTTTATTTCCTGCTGGTGCTCACCTCAACTCTTCCTGTATGAGTTACAATGATCAGCCAACATCTCAGCCAGTTGACGTGTTGGATTTCAGACTGGGTGTTGATCTCGTCTTATGTGGGATTTCAACACACCTCTCAGGAGCCAGTCTCATAGCAGGCATTAGTGTGGCATGTGCATCAGCAGAACAGCCTAGGCCGGCTTACTCTTCTAGACATCTCTGAGGACCTGACCTCATGTCTAGGAGTCTTAAAATACATCTAGTTGATACACACACACACACACACACACACACACACACAGATATATATATATATATATATAGAGAGAGAGAGAGAGAGAGAGAGAGAGAGAGAGACAGAGAGAGAGAGAGAGAGAGTTCATTTTACATGTCTCTTTTAAAAAGATACTTTGAAGCAGTAATGAGTCATCGTATCATGGGGAACTGAGACTAAGGGATAGACAGAAAGCTTGTAAGAATCATGTTGCGCAAACCAAATGCATCTAACTTACGACATGGTTTACTTTAAGATGACTCTGCACAAGTACCGTCAATCAAGGACAGGAAAACAGAGTGACACATAGATATCCTGCTCTGATGCTGAAAAACAGTCTCAGAGTTGATACTGTCTTGAAACTCTGGATCGGTATTTCAACAAATTGATCATATTCACCAATCCGATCTAGTCACCAATGACGGTTGGTGGTGATAATAGTTGCGAGGCTAAAAATCTAATATCAGAAGCTCAACTATTTAAGGAACAGGTTTGCACAATGTATCACGAGGTCTCATCAGGGACAAAATCACACTAAAAAATGAAGTCGGTTAGGTTCCCTCAGAAAACCAAACTTGGCCTACTAAGCTAATAAGCTGCATGAATCTACAGTCACAGCTAGATATGATTCAAAACCAGCTTTGCTTCTTCTTCTTCTTATTATTATTATTATTCTCTCTATTTTCCTAATAACCATTGGACATCCTACAAGTCTGTTAACAACAAATAATCTGATGTAGAACACCTTATAATGATGTCTCTTTATTTTATAGCTTTCCCACAGAGCAGCTTGACCTTAATTCTACCACACTCATACCTGCAAATGATGTATGTCACACTGTCAGTACGCACGATGTGGGTGATAATGACGTGACAGATCTTGCACATAAGAAATAGCATATTTGAATTGTCTTAAAGGCTGCCATCTTCTTCATGCCTCTTACATTTCACATTACTACACAGAGGTTTGCACAGAGACGGCTAATTTACTGGGAGGATGTCAGTATAAGGGTGGCTCAGGTCCCTGGTTCAAACCTGAGCTCAGGTTACTACCTATGTGGAGTTCCTGGTACTCTGGTTTCCTCTCACATGTCCAAAACAGAAGGAGACGTATTGTCTACGCTAGCTCCCTCTCTCCCTCTCTCTCTCTCTCTGTGTGTGTGTGTGTGTGTGTGTGTGTGTGTGTGTGTGTGCATGCGCATAGTGCCCTACAATGGACTGGCATCCCATCCAGGGTGTATTCCTGCCTCATATCTGTGTTTCTGGGACAGATTTAGGACTCATCCTGAGCCTGACCAGAATAGAACAATTAATTACCTCAGACAAATGACTGAACATTTCAGATCAGTGTCAGACCAGCGTTAGTCCAAACTAATCAAGGCGTCCTGCTATTGCCATGGCATTGAAAATGATGTGAACAATGCATCTTTGGTTGCCAAATCATCCTAAAGTGCAGTCATCATTTGAGAAACAGGCCTATATAATGAGTCCTATAGCATTATAGACTGCAGTGTGAGTAGTTTGCACTTACCTCAGTAAACATGTGAGCTTAAACTACCCAAAAAAGCAGAACCAAAGTCTCAGCAGGGATGTTAAGCTGATCTGAACAGGCTGTTTGGCACTTCTTCTTGTTTTGAATGTTTCCCAGTCATGGTGCAAAGACACTCAGCAGGTCATTAAGCTGTATCCTGAGACACCTTTCAGAAGTCAAACACCCCCAGTGTGCTGCCCATGCACGATCAAGGGCTTTATCTTATCTGGATCTTCATCAGAAGGGCGTTTAGGGAAACCACCCAGGAGCTTGATAAGAGAAAAAGCGATAGCATAAGATCAACTAAAAACATCAGACGAATCAAAGAAAACACCTGGCTGCACACTACCGTATTAAACCACTTATTAGTGCCTGAAGCGCATCAGAAACCAGAGGGAGAATACGCGTGCTACATGGATATGCAGTTCATTACGGTAGTATGCGGATTGGGACACGCCCTAAACCTTCACAAAGCAACCTGTGCTCTGAAACCACGCCCACTCCGAGTTTCACTAATTGCTGCCGCTAGAGGGCAGCACGTGACTGATTCACTGTTTGTGAATTATGAATTATATTATTTCAGCCTTTACAGTAAATATATATTTGTTATAATATTTTTGCAACATGGACAACACAGTTTAAAAATTTGTTAACCTATGGGAGGGAAATTAAACAACCAAATAATCAGCTACTCACATATCATTTAGTTAGGGAAGAATATACTGTACTTGGCAAATTGAAATCATGCTACCTTCAAGTGCTCCTCCGGTTTTAACCGTTTTCCACTTGCGAGTCGTAATTACGAAGGCGTTGTGTTTAAATGTAAAGACAAATGTTTTATGGTGTCTCAGTCAACATGTTTTGTGAAAAATGTACATTACACAATCAACTGTTACACACTGAGCCAAATTTAGTTGGCGACTCAGCTAAATTTTTTTATTAAATGATTTATTAGTTGGCATTTTAAGTAAATACTTACCACATACATTTATTGAAACAATTTTGCCATTAGATTAAAATTTTACCATAAGCTATAAAATATAAGCATACTTCTCTGGACACTTTTTTTTAATTCCCCATCTTCATTAAATATACATTGCTGGCCTATATAATGTTTATTTTAATATCGACATCGAAGTATTAGAATAACTATGATGACAATAATTGATAGTATTTTTCTTATTCAGAAAGAATGATAATAGAATTATAAAATCCCTATAATGTAAAGATTTACTAAACCAGTAGGCAGAGCCAACTTGACTTTATTTAAGTAGGAGTTTTTAAAAACAACGAACAACAAAAACTAGTGATAAAGTGGTCAGTTAGGCTTATAACTATAAAACCTAATACATATCAATGAAACGATAATAATAGTTTGTTTATAGTATTTTCCACATTCATAAAATTCATTTTACCCACTTATTCACTTTATTGAATAAATAGAGTGAATGTACACTTTATCGTATGTGTTTAGCTGCTTAATGTGTTCATCAGGTTGTATTTTTGTTTTGCCTAATATATTATTTACACTGGGGTTTTGTGTGCGTGCGTGTGTGTGTGTGTGTGTGTGTGTGTGTGTGTGTGTGTGTGTGTTGCTTAATGTATTAAATAGGTTGCTGGGTTATTTCTTTGTTTGTTTGCTTGCTTATTTTGGCTAATGTATTAATGTAATTAATACATTAATTAATTTCCCCTTCATGTATGAAATAGATTGTATATTTGGCCTAATGTATTAAATTAGTTTGTTTTATTTAGTTTTATCTAATATATTAATTTAGGTGATTTTATTTATTTATTTATCTGGTTTATGCATTAAATTAGGCCGAACTTTTATGAAATGTGTTAATCACGTTGTATTGTTGCTGGGTTTTGTTTTTGGATTAACTTTGGCTGCAATTTTATATTACCTTGTGTGGGTTTGCTCTGTTTGTTTGTTTGTTTGTTTGTTTGCCTAATATATTAATTTAAGTTGTACGGTTCTTGTTTTATGTAACTTTTTTGTTTGCCTGTTTGACCTAATCTAATAATTAGGTCATCAGAAATCATCAGAAAGACTCATGTGTTTATTGACTGACGTGTTGATCTATTGTATTGTTGAGAAATCTGGTGCAGTAAGTCCTCCACACCGCAGGGGGCGCCGGTGTGCCTGGAGCCCGTTTGGATTTCCCATAACCACAGAACTAGTCAGGCTTTAGAGACGCCTGCAGTTTATCAGATTTGTTCCCTTTATTCCCCAAAGTAACGTAAAAGGAAAAATAATCCAAAACATATACAGTGGTTGTGTCTGAAACTTTGCCAGGGTTAACGTTAGGTTGTTGTCGGGGGTTTTTGCACAGGCGTCTTTCCTTCTGCGTCACCAAAACGTAACCGTGTAGCTTAGCCTAGCTAGCCAGTGTGATCAGAGAGCTCAGGAAGTGTCTCTGTTTGTTTAGGAGTCATAACAGGTTGTTATTGTTATTATTATTATTGTTATTTTTTTTTTATCATCATTATTATTATTGCTTCCCCCTTTTGTTTATGAGTTTTGTAACCATGAACTCGAAGAACCTGAAGGCTTTTCTGGAGTCTTCTCTGAACGAGATCTTCAAGGCGACTGTGGATAACATCCTGGACTCTGTAGATCAGACTCTGGCCGAGTATCAGGGACAAATTCGGCGGATCACATCTGAAAACGAGACTCTGAGAGAAAAACTGCGCGCTCAGGAGGCCATTACATGCCAGGGCAAAACAGGTAAGCTTTACCACCTTCAGCGGAAGTAGGAGGTGAAGGTGCCTGAAAGAAACATATCCACACGAGTAAGGAATAAAACAACATTAAAGGAACCTAAATCCCTTTGAATAAACAACAAAAAAAGTATGCCAAGTAGGTTATTTAAAAAAAATAGGTAGCCTTGACAAAATGAAAGGACAGAAAACTTCAGGACATGCTGTTGGGTGGTAGGAGCTCTGGGGCACTCTCTGTTGTTGTTTATTTTCCAATAACTGCATGTCCTGAAAGGGTTTATTCAGTTTCTTCTCCTCCTCCTCCTCCTTCTTCTTCTTCTTCCTCTTATTATTATTATTATTATTATTATTATTATTATTATACTTATTATTATTATTATTATTATTATTATTAACAACCAACAGTTATGCTTTTTTAAAATTTATCAGTGACCCATAAGTCATGCTTTGCATTCACTTATATGTAGTATTTAATGTTGTGGGTCTGGTTCCTGTAATCACTTGCATTATACTGGCCATGTTATACTACCGGTCTTTTCCTCAGCATCCATTTCATTTTATTTTTTTTATTTTTTTAGCCTTTTTTTTTTTTTAAGTTATAAGACAAAAAAAATAGCATACAGAATTCAGAAAAGTCCTCTGTCTGGAACAATTTTGTTGTGAAAAACTTACCGACTGTTACAAATAGCGCTGACACTGGAGACTCCTTCAAAGAAGCGTTAAACAAACAAACAGTCCCCTACTTAGAAATGTATTCAAATTCCACTTTGCCAAAATAAACACACCTCATGGTGAACAAGAGCCGAGTGTGAGGGATGACAAATTCGCTCTATTGTCACTCACTAGCCAATCATGGGCGTCTGTAAGCTCATGTATGCAGAAGAGGGTAGATAGCTCCTTCCTCCAATCCAAAAGATGTGCTTGGCTGGTTTCACATGTATTGGAGAAAGCATGTTTTAGCTTTTCCCCTCCCTGTACTGTGTACCTCTACCTATTTGGTATGTTCCAGCTGCTAGATCAGTGGTTCTTAAACTTTTTTGGGCGCAACCCAAATTCAGGTCCGGTGGGTATGTCGCGACCCAACGCCCACCCCATGGTGAAATGTTGGGGGGTGTGCGCTGTTAAGATTTGGCGACCAGGGAGTGCACGCTCTTAAAATTTTGCCGGCCGGTGCGCGCACACTGTTAAAATTTTGCCGACCGGGGGATGTTTTTTCTCTAAGAAAAATGATTTTTTTTTTGTCATGCCCTCGCGACCCATTCTGGAGGGCCTCGCAACCCATTTTTTGGGTAGCGACCCATACTTTTAAGAACCCCTGTGCTAGATGGCAGCACAAACCTCAGGGGAACAGAATCATATTGGTCTAGATGCTTTGCTGGCAACAAACTTCCAAATCTTGAAGGTTGCGAATTTGATTGATTGACACATGCAAATTTCCATGCACGGGTTTGGTCAACTGGAAAACAGTCCTTTTGAACACTATAACGTGAGTTTTTCCAAAGCACAATATGTTTGATGAAATAGAAAAGAGAAACATTTGCCGGATCTTGTTGTTAAGTTGTTCTAGAGCTTTGTTTAGAGTAAACATGACAATCTTATCGTTTGTTTCTAACCTGTGGCACAAATTTGTGGTTGGTCATTAGTCAGGTAACCTGTTCTTGTGAAAGTAAGTGGTTTTTCACTGCGGTTCATTGACCAAAGGTTCATTGACTCTCTGGCGATAGCATGCAAGACTACCGTCATGTTGACTGTTTCAAACTCTGTTTTTTTTGTTTTGCAGTGCATGATGATGAGGACTTAAGTCCAACGTTTCTTCATCATCCTATTTTACCTGGACATAGGGGTCCGGGGAAAGCCTCTCAGAAACAGAGGGAGGATTGGAGAAAGACAGCAGGAAGCTCTAGGCCTACATTACTGAAACCAAGCCCCCTTCCAACCAACAGTGGAACACACCAGTCAGATGAAGAAGTGCTGAGTACCACAGTACCTTATGTAAAGATTGACCCAGACTTTGAGGAAGACAGCAGTTTGTTAAAGTATCAGTCCCCTGTTAACCTTACAACTAAGATTATTAAAGTCGAAGGGTCTGAGGAGACCGTTTCAGAATGTTACATTGGATCTCCAGCAGATCACTCCAGAGACAGTGATGACGAGATCCAAGTAACCATGGTGTCCAATAAGCACATGAGCAGTACTTTGAGCGAAGATGAAGCCAGCGATTTGGGGCACCATGAATCGGAGAGGTCAGCACACAGCATATCTGAGGAAGATGTTGAAGATCCAACCGACGACGCTGTTCTCGGGGTCTGTTTCGATGGGGATGTTGGATTGGCCTTGGAACCAGACAAGGGATTTATAGAAATTTTTCAGTCAACAGAGTCTCCAAACTCGAAAGAACTGAAAGAGAGCAAAACCTTCCACTGTGCACTTTGCGAGAAGAGCTTTGGTCGTATGGCATCACTTAACATACACATGAGGACTCACAGCTCAGAGCGAGCTCATATCTGTAGCTACTGCGGCAAGGGTTTCAGTCGAGCTGACCTTCTGAAGAACCATCAGCGGACCCACACGGGCGAGAGACCGTATTCCTGTAACCTGTGTGGAAAGAGTTATGGTCATCAGGGCCAGCTTCGGATCCACAAACGAACCCACACGGGGGAGAAACCCTACGCCTGCCCGCACTGCGCCAAGCGCTTTACTGAACACAACCAGCTCAAAGTGCACCTCCGGACACACACGGGCGAGCGACCGTACTCATGCAGTGTCTGCGGCAAGACCTTCGCCAGCGCTGGCAACCTGAGGATCCATCTCCGGATTCACAGTGGAGAAAAGCCACATAGTTGTAGCCAGTGTGGGAAAAGGTTCAACAGCCAAGGCGACCTCAAAACGCACCTGCGTGTACACACGGGCGAGCGCCCGTACCACTGCGATCTCTGCGAGAAGACGTTCAGCCAGGCCGGCCACCTGAGCATCCACATGCGCATGCACACAGGTGAGAGGCCTTACGAGTGCGGGATATGCGGACGTACCTTCACCGTGGCCAGCAGCCTCAAGCTCCATCAGCTCACCCACACCGGGGAGAAGCTCCACACCTGCGTACGCTGCGAGAAAAGCTTCAGCAGGGCCAGCCATCTGAAAAGACACGAGCAGTTGCACGCCAAAGAGGAAACCGTATTCGTGGGTGCTGATCAGGCATTGCCCATGGAAGACCAAAAGCTCCAAGGTGGAGATGAAGTACAAAATTTGGAAGGGATGGAGTGAATCAAGGCTCCATCCCCACACACAGTGGCCACTTTATAATGTAAATCATTCTTTTAGGCCACTTTGTGGTGTTAGTTCATCATCACCCCCCTGCTACCCCATCCACCAGACTTTAGAGCAAGTGTTATTTAGGTGGCGGTCCATTCTCAGTACAGCACTGACTCTGATATGGTTGTGGGTGGGGTAGTGCAGAGTGTACCAGGCACATCTGGAAATGCTTTCCGCGTACACGAGCATGCAGACATGCATTATTTGCTAGTGTTGGTAGTTTGCCATCTCTTCTGAGCAGAGAGCACTGCCAATTTTGCTCCTTTGGCTCTAGGCCTTGGATGGCTGTGGAATCATCGGGATTTAAACTTGCAACGACCTCGCGAGAGTTTTGTACACTTACTGAACATTTTATTGAACAAGCCTGTCGTGTTTCTTGATTCATCTTGTAGGCGTACAGTTGAAGACCAAGGCTCATCTTTTTTTTCCGAGCACAACACTGCTCTTGGCTGGACATTTTTGGTTCGGAAAAAGTCCACCACCTTGGTAAAGAATGAAGCACTGTTGTACCTGATACATTCATGTCAGAGCACTGGGGTCACTGTACGGAAAATGGTCCACCACCCAAATAGACCCATGTTGGTCCCTTTCAGTGCTGAGCAGGTGGGAAGGTTTGATTGCAGTCAAGATTGTCTACAGTCAGAAATTGTACACCTACAAAGCGACCTATGTGGTCGATTTCCATGTTACAGTGGTCCCCAGCGGCCAATGAGTGCAGGTCACTGCACCAAATGAAGTGGCACCCCGTGTGTGATATTCATACATTTCATTTTGCGCTATTACCCTTTATTGCACAGTCAAGAAAAAAAATCTCTTTAAAAAAATACCAACATATTTGGTTGCCCAGCTTGACAGGTTGGATTATTGAGGTTTATTTTACCTAAAAGTTATTACGGTGGGCATATGGAGCAAAGTTAGTTCATTTAGCCATTTGTGCTGTTTTCAGGTTATAGAAAACGATACGTAATAGAAATCTCCTGGTCCTTGCACCTCACATTTCTGCACTCCTAGTACTCTGGGTTCTTTAGTTTCCTCACACCTCCAAAAAAAAAATGAATTGGCGGTGCTAAATTGCCCCCGGGTGTGATTAAGTGTATGGGTGTGTGCATGGTGTTCTGAGATGGACAGGTGTCCCCTCCATGCTGAGTGTTCCTTTAGGTTCCAGATCCACTATAAACCTGATCAAGATGAAGCGGTCATTGAAGATCAAGAAATTATTAATCATAGTTTGTCTATAACCAAAGATTTCAGCAGGTGTTTCGATCCTAACTCTTGAACTCCCTAAAAGTCCACTGGTAGTTTCAGTTTCTTATCAGCTCATGGCAATTGAATGCAGGAGGATTATGGTGGATCACCATTTGAATGAAGTATTGCTTCAGTCTGTTTTCCTGCAATGTCTTTTAAAATTGTAATAAACTGGGAACAAAATTCAAATACATCTACATGCGACCCCTCATGTCGATTCAGGTATCAAGTTGCACAGGTTAGTTTTGCGCTATGGCCAAGATCTTCAATTTTGGAAGTACCTTATCGTCCTGAGTGTTTAACAGCACTGAGACGTTTTAATCATAAATATTGTTTTAAAGCACTTTAATGAATACAGAGGAACCTTGGATTGTGATTAACTTGGTCTGCGAGTGTTTTGCAAGACGAGCAAGACATTGTAATAAATTTTGACTTGATGAACGAGCGATGGCTGTCTTGCATTATGAGTAGTATGCATGCACTTCATCTAACGAGCCTCATGTGATCACAACTTCTCTCTCTCACTCACTGCGGGATTGTGGCTCACTCGTATAGTCAACATCCGTGCTAGCATATACTGTTAGTGTGTG
>JAQMCW010000017.1:4229431-4241318 GCA_030068335.1 Chrysichthys cranchii | reverse complement strand
CGTCACTGTATATAGACACAGATATGCAATTACTATATATATATATATAGTTGTGATACCAACCAATTAGGAAACTTCCTGATCCTTTCATAAATGCACGAGACTGGCAGGCAGCATACTCCTGTAAACCCTGAGTAAGAATATTCCAATGTTTATGTTACTGAATGATGCATTATAAACTCATTAATAATAACAATAATAATAATTTCTCATCAAGTGCAGTATGTTAACTGTACAGTATATTTAAACCCCATAAATTGCTGGTCCCTCAGTAGCACACTTAGTCACCTGTTATTGTGATGTCTATTATTTATTGTTTATTCACTGTTATTCAGTGTAATGTTGCAGTTTGCTTATTGTCTAACTGTGTAATGTCTCTAATCTGTGAAGAAGGCATTCAAGTAAGAGTTTCATATTTGTACTCTGATAATAAAAACTTTGAACCCTTGAATCCATTCTTATGTATTAAATGATGTACTTTATTACAGAAGAAAACTAAACCAGCGCACCGGATGTTTCTCCACAAGCGCGTCATCGACCTTCCGGAGTCCCAGGTTGACCATCGCGTTTAGATTTAATCCTGTACTAAAGCACGTCAACTTTATACTGGAATAATGTGCGCCTGGCAGCCGGTCTGACTTTGTTATTGTTTACTTCCGCGAATGACGATGAAAAGACAACTCACAAACTGGATTCTTTTCCTTTAACATGCGCCCTCTAGCGGCCGGGAGTCGTTACTGCGTCCACATTAGACCACATTTTGAGGAAGGCTTTCAAATGATAAGGCATCTTTAAAGCCTTTTTATTCACGTCTTCATTATTTGATTGCTTTATGAATGTATATTTCTATTCAAAATAATGTTTCTGAATGTCACGGAAGAGTCACAGCCTAAAATCTGGATCATAATCTGAATTAATCGATTAATTAATTCAACTGTTGCATCCTCTAGTACCTACTGTAACACCCAATCCACAATCTGGTCTTTGTATTGTATGTAACTGAATAAAGGTCAGCAAGAACTAGCAAATATTTGCATTCTGTTTCATTTACATTTTGCACAGCGTCCCTACTTTTTTCTTTTGGTGGTGGGGGGGATTGGGGTTGGATACTACAGTAGTGTTGTACATTCTATCAGTTTATAGTTACATTTAATGTCTTAAAACATCCACCAGAAATATTAGTTTCCATTATCACTTATCTAATAGCAGCTATGAACAGTTGCACCCTCGCTGGCTTGTCTTTTATTCGACCTCTTTAAGTTAATAAAATGTTACAGGAACAAATCTACAATTATAAAACATCACCATAATCAACCATTATTTGATCATTAATTTAGATGTGAATTAGCTGACCAATCCGATTCGAGAATTCCAAACCACTACACGGATATGTCCTTGTTGAGCAGACCATTCCAGATGCAGTTACCCTTTGCTGTTATAATAATCTCCACTCTTCTGGGAAGGCTTTTTATCCAGATTTTGGAGCGTGGCTGGGGGGGATTTGTGCTCATTCATCCACAAGTTCTTTAGTGATTTCACACACTGATGAAGAGGAGGTCTGGGGGTGCAGTCAGTGCTCCAGTTCATCCCAAAGGTGTTCAGGGGGGGCTCTGTGCAGAACACTTGAGTTCCTCCACTCCAACCTGAGCCAACCATACTTTTACTGGGCTTGCTTTGTGCACAGGGGCCTTGTCAAAGATTTTAATATTTTGTTCAGCCCTGCCTAGACAATGCAATTCTGGACCATCTTCCTCAGGTGAGGTGATGCAGAAAACTGAATTATGCCTATCGAGACTAATACTTGATTAAATCTATAACAATAATACCATGCCAAAAATCTACCCAGGTTCTCAGATTAAAGCTAATGTTATTTTTCTCTCCAGTGTTCTGAAACATATTTTGAAATGCAGTGGACTCTCGACTCAAACTTAATTCGTTCCGAGACTCTGTTCGTGACCCGAATCAGTTTCTCAAAGAAATGAATGTAAATACAATGAATGTGTTTCAGCCCCCAAAAACAAGTTTTTAAAATGCATTATGGGTTTATGTGTGACAATAAAACATAGAATAAAATTAAAATAACCTTAATTATAGAAAAATAAAACAAAATTAAATAAATAGATGATTTTAATGCACGTTGTCTTTGCGGTGGATACATACTTGCTGGCGTAGGTAGATGGTGGCGGAGGGATATGGTGGCGGTTTGTATGTTTTGCAATTATTTCTTTCTGTATCCTTCTGTAACTGTTATACGCTTAGGCTTCTTACTCTCACTACCATTTCCACTTTCTTAGGACCCGTAATGAAGCTTATAGAGCAAAAATGCAGAGAAACACAATGAAAAAATGTGTTGAACACGTTCACACCACAAGTGCTTGACCGGAACTGAATGTTTGTGGTGCAAAGCATGTGTTGGCTGTATGAGTATGCCAGTATGTCAGTCAAAGCTTTGTGCGTCTGTCGGTACAAAATCTTTTCAGGAATTTAGTTCGTACATCAATTTATTCACTATCCAATGCGTTCGCGAGCCAAGGGTCCACTACAGCTTTTTTTTTCCAACACACCTGTTTGTGTTCACGTGTTCATCCTTGGCTGGGTGTTTGGTGACAGCTTAGCTCTAACAGCTGTGACAGCACCCCCTGGAGGAGTTGGCCGTCACCATGCAGGTGTATGGTGAACATGGTTATACACCTGAAATGTGAGCCAAATTGGATTCCACATGGTAGTAAGAATGAAGAATTTAGCTTGTAACGGTGGCCATAAAGTCTTAAAGGGAGATTATACGCGGGAGGAGAAAAGATAGAAACAAATGGTGGCTTGAACTTGGATGAGTCATGATAATTAACCTTTAGTAGTGGTTTACAAATGTGAGATAGTCCATGGTTCACAAAGAAGACCAGAATGTGAATTTTACTTAGGGTCAAAACTATGTTAAAAACACAGGAATGTGCTTAAACTCTCTCGACTCTGGTCAAGATCACTGTGAATGCAGAGCCTACTCTGGGAGCACTGGATATGACACCAGGTTATACGGAGGAGTGTTGTTCACATACTTTTAAAGCAAGCCTGATGGCACCTTATGATCCCTTTTACACTTAGTATTAAAACGCGAACGCGCAAGACACATTCACTCAAACCACTTCCCCAAGTGGTCTGCGACGCATTTGACCACATACCATTGTAGTGTAAGCGCTAATGAGTCCTGACGTGTCCTCAATGAGCGTAACAGGAAAATACGTCATTAATGTGGTTGTTTTCGTGACAGCACACCCAGGTTCAACAGAAATGCAGAGCAGCACTGATGTAATGCTGATGTAGGAGTGCAAGAAAATAAGAAAAGTGTTTTGTCAGTTTAACATTTTTAACATAATCATGTGTGGGGACCTTTGACCTTCCAGTGGACATGATGTACGCAGTAACAGAATCTGAGCACAAGTGGGTATCTGGACACCTCCGAGACGCATGACAGACATGGGTGTAAATAGCGATGCGTCTCAGCTCTGAACTTGTGTTCTGGATGAGCAGGTCACATTTTAAAACTAAGAGTAAACAGGCCTGTGAAACATGTTTATGTCAAACTCACACGTTTCTGTCCTGCACTCACGTGTTAAACTAATATTACAGTCTCCTTACAGCACTTGTTGTTTCTATGAGCTGAGATTCTCCTCATCGGGACTAACCTGTGTGGTCGTGGTCCAGGCACTGAACTACATGCCAAAAAATCATCAAAGCTGAAGGGTGACATAGAAGCCTTTGGCAGGCTGGTTCATACAGAGAAGGCCGTGCTGGGATGAGAGCAACCGAGTTAATCACTCTCTCAAGGACTGGACTAAACATGACATGGTCCTGAACCAGCCACTGGAGTTCCACTGGGGGTTCAACACAATGTAGGTAAAAAGCACACAAAGAAATCATAATTACTTGGGAGACGCCCCGGTAACTGCAACTTCGATCTGGGTGAAAGACAAGAATAGAGTGAAAACTGATGGCCCTGACACAGCAAACTAGTGGTGAAGATCGAGCACCTAACAATCAAAAAACCTGAGGTTACTCTAACATACACCAGGAAGACACAAGCTAACACAGCATACAAGGAAATAACTCTCCCCACTACACTCTCAGACACAAATGTACCAAACCGTGCTTCTCCTGGTTGCGCGGAATATACAGTACAGTATTTTTCGGATGCATCTTTCACCTGACCAGCAGAACAAATGGCAATATAGTATACATTTAAAATATTGGACTTTAAGGATCAGTGATTAAAGTGATACACCAAATATACCTTCTAATGTAGAAGACACTACATACTAAAGGTACAAACGGTGTACACTTAATAGTACCACACCAACAGCAGGGTAAGCAAAGGTTGGTACTTTTCCATGTTGCTGGCATGGTACCATCAAGAGTCCTTGTCTTGATCTTTTTTGTCTTTCGATTGTAACCTGCAAAGCTGATCTGTCAACTGCTCTACGAGAACACTGGAACCTGATTAGTGAAGAATATTGCCCTTCATTAGTGAGGCCCAGGCCTCAAAGAAGTCAAGCTACCATAAAAGCCAGACAAGGTGCCACAAAGTACGGTTTGTGAATTTTTTGTGATTTTTTTTATTTTTTTGGGTGCATGAATCCATATTTTTTCATTTCTTTCACTGAGGGATGCCATATATTTTTTTCCTTCTATTTATTCTGAAAAAAATTAATTACAACATTTTTTAGGTGTGTTTTCCAAAGCCAGAATGTTCAGCTGTTAAATAAAATAGTTACGTGTCATTTTTTGATTTTTTATTATTATTTTATTTTTATTTAATTGTTAAACAGATAAATGAGCATCGTCCAAAAGTAGTGATTTAATTTTTTTTTTTTTTGGCAGGGATTGCACTTTACAATCATAGTAAACCATTTTTTTTAACAAAAAAATGTGGAAAATAAATAAATACATAGCTAGCTAGCAGGTTACTGCAAATGAGAATTAATTGAGAAATGTTGAGCTCTACTAATTTGCCTATGAAACTGATTAACCCACTTTAAAAATGGACAGTTATGTAAAACAAAATAAAATAAATAATAAATAAAACAGTTATGGACAGTGGTTGGCTTGGTGCATCAAGAAAAAAAAACCCTAACCCTAAGTTTTTGTCATTGTTTTTTTTTTTTTTTTTTTTACATTATTTCTATAATTAACATAAAACCAATGTTCATCCTTCTTCTCTTAAAACCAGAACCAAATTTTCAGTATGGCTTGTACATAATCTGCTGATTTGTTTGTCTGGTAGTGACATGACTCCTATTTATGTAGCAGCCTCACGCAGACCACTACCAGATATAAAATGCCAGATTTGACATTTTGCAGGCAGCTGATTATAAAAACCTTCCTTTAATCCTTTCCAACCTTAAAGCAGTCTACAGGCTCTCATTTCTAAACCTGAAATCAGTCTGATACATTTCAGGATGTATAAAACGTTACCAGTGACGGCATGGCTCCAGCAGCATTCAGCACAACATCAGGCTCATCTTTCGACAAGAGCTGTTCAGTCGTCGTCTCAGTTCACTCCTGACGTTTCTGCCCCAGAGCTTCCTTCTGAAACAGCAATCGCAAAGATGTAAACGGCTGAGGATCCCAGTCTGAGTACTCACAGAGTGGAATCAGCACACTCCACACTTTGAAAGGTTTGCTCATCAAGCCTGGATCACCCACAGAGCCTCTGTGCCTGGTCAACGGCTATAAAACGCTAACCTGCGCATCGGAGCTGACAGTTTTATGAGCAGGTCTTATTTTTTATACTAGTTGGAGTTCAACAGCAGAACACTAGGAGACTGTAGAAAAAGAAAAGCCAATGCCTTGAAAGCATTTACAACTCACTGCTGAGAGCGCGAGAGAGAGAGTTTATTTTCATTGCTAGAAAGCATCTCGGTGTCCAGCTTTATGCTCGAGCTGTGCAGCTCAATGAACCTCTTAAATAAACCTTTGTGCACAGGTTGAACTTTTGTCATGAACTTAAACTGGCTGTACATTTAATTTGATTCTCATTGTCTATCACACACACATACAGTGCATTCAGAAAGTATTTCAGACCCCTTTGAAATACTCAAAAATGATCAAGAGAAATGGACGGCATCTGAGTTAAATGGGTCAGTGTCACAGCAAAGCTCTGAATACCTTACCTCCACGTGATATTGCAGTTTTTCTTTTTTAATAAATTTGCAAAGAATTCTATAATTCCGTGTTTGTGCCGCCATTATGGGGTACTGAGTGTAGATTCATGAGGAAAAAAATTAATTTGACTCATTTTAGCATAAGGCTGCAACATTACAAATGGTGAAAAAATGAAAAGGGTCTGAATACACACACACACACACACACACACACACACACACACACACACACACACACACACACAGAGAGAGAGAGAATCAATACAATTATCATTACACAGACTTCGAATGAGAATTTTCTGTAATCAATTATTAATTTGACTATATTTTTACATTTAATGTCATTCTAACAGCAGAAGGCACATTATATAGAACTTAGAGAATCTGTAAGTTTTTATAACCCATAGCATCATAATGCATGTTTTGTTTTTTAATTGTGCTACTGCCACATGATTGGACGATAGATACCTGCATGAATGTGCAGCTGTACAGGTGTTCCTAATAACGCTGCATTCGTGAGTGTGATGTACATAGACATATACATGCTGTTATCTCTGTAAAAGAGGAAAAATCTAACAATAATAATAACAATAATTCAATGAGGTTACAAATGAAATGTGTGTATTCTGCAACATAACTGGACAGCTGTTCGCTTTATCCATCAGTGGGAAATCAAACAGCATTGGGGATAGCACACCAGAAACATCAACTCAGAATTCAAATACGAAATAAATATTTTGTACTCACTCACTGTGGATTTCTGCTTTTTTTTTTTTGCTCGTAATGAAGCAAAATTAGAGTCCAGAAAACCCTCTAGAAAAATAACGGAATGAGCCAGAATGCACACACTTGCATGTGAAGAAACTATTCACGTGATACTTACAATACATCGTAAGAACTTGATAGAACACCCATATAACCACTTTAATAGGTTTGTCTCACAGTCTGTACTTCAGAATCTTTTCTATCTGACGTCACAAGGCATGTTAGTGATATTTTCCTCACAGGGAGATGGGCAGAATCACAAAATGACAAATAAAGAAAGAACAAGCTTTGTGTGTTACTGCATATCGCATTCGTTTCAGTAACAGTTTACCCCCCCCCAAAAAAACCCCATCTCAACTGAACCGGACTTCTGAAATTCAGACGAAATGCCATTTTAAAAGCAACCAATATTAACATTAAAGTATAGTTACATCCCTGTGTAACAACTCTGATGTAAAGAAAACACACAAACAGGCCATTAACATCCACGACTCACAGATGGTTTGGTCAAGGAATACATGTTTACCAAAATAAAAAAAGAAATTCATCACAGAAAGCAAACCATAATATGCCATGTATTTATTTAAATGCTTATGTAAGCAGTTTGCTCTTTCATTCATTCTTCAGTAACTGCTTTATCCTGGTCCAGGTTGCAAAGGATCCAGCAGAATACTTGGTGGGAGGCAGGAATACATCCGGCATGGGACATCAGTGCATCATAGAGGACCATGTACACATTTTGGGAGCATCAGCGTTACTTTACTAGTAATGTTCGTGCCATGGATCATTCAGACTACCTGGACAAAACTATGTGCCCCCTCAAAAATACAAGACATTGACACAGGAGTTAAATACCATCGTGAGGATTTGTGATTGTTCAACCAGAACATTAGTCAGCACTCACGTTGGACGAGGAGCTCCTGTGCAGTCAGTGCTCCAGTTCATCTCAAAGGTGTTCAACCGGGTTGAGGTCAGGGTTCTGTGCTGGCCACTGCGGGTTGTTTGTCCACGCCAACCTTGGTTAAAACTACATCTTCATGGAGCTGGCTTTATGCACAGGGGAAGAGTCATGCTGAAAGGGACATCGTAATGTTACAACATATATAGACATGCCATACAGTTGTGTATTTCATACAATTTCATGGCAACAGTTGGTGAAATGGGTGGCACAGTGGTTAGCATTCTTGCCTCGCAGCAAGAAGGTCCTGGGTTCGATCCTGGGGTCGACCTGGGCGCCTTTCTGCGTGGAGTATGCATGTTCTCCCCGTGTCAGTGTGGGTTTCCTCCGGGTACTCCAGTTTCCTCCCACATGCCAAAGACATGCACGGAGGGGATTAGGCTACTTGGCTACCCTAAATCGCCCATAAGTGTGAATGTGTGTGAGAACAGTTGCCCGTTTGTGTGTTGCTCCCATGGCAAATGAGTGACCTGCCCAGGATGTACCCTGCCTCTTGCCTGAAGTCGGCTGGGATTGGCTCCAGCTCCCTCCGCAACCCTGAACAGGATTAAGCGGCAGAAGATGAGTGAGTTCGGTGAAAGAACAAATATAGGTAGGATGGTCAGGTGTCCACAAACTTTTGGCCAAATAGACATTTTATGAAATGCACATTTTCATGTTTATTATTAAAAAAAAAATCCCATTACAAAGCACTGAGAAATCCCACAGGGCTCCTGATTGAGACTGCAAGTTCAAATACCAACAATGCCAGTGATCCATGACCTGCAAGACTAGAGCATTTACAAGAGGGATAGCTTGTACTGTAACAGAAAGCTGGCTGGTGGGCAGGAATTGTCCAGAACCAAATTAGGAATGGGATGGGGGATGAAATCCTGCATCAATTAAATCAAGTGGGAAATTGTTTCAAACACTAAAATGCGCTGCCTTCCAGCATTTTCTCTCTTATGCACAGCATTTTCAAAGTCTGCTGTTGATTCACTTGAAACGATCCATCTTGTATTCATGAATTTCCTCTTCAGCACAAAATGACAAAGGTCTGAATTGCTCAAGTTTCCAGATATTTTGCCTAGTCTTTGTTAGCATTACTAATAAAGCAAGAATTCAGCTGTACTGAAGGGCATGTCTCAATCAGGGTATGTGCAGCCATACTTTGGATTATCCATTCAAATCGGCCCCAACTTCAAGAAAAACTCATTCTTCCATCATACTTGGGTCCATAAAATTCACCATGAACCAAGTTGGAGTTTATCACCATCTGAGCTGTGCTTCAAGTTACCAAAGGTGCATTTGCATGGTTCTCATTTTTCCCACCATTCACTCATTAATATAATATCATGCAAATGTACAGGCTCAACTGTGTA
Organism: Chrysichthys cranchii; assembly: GCA_030068335.1. Taxonomy (NCBI): domain Eukaryota; kingdom Metazoa; phylum Chordata; class Actinopteri; order Siluriformes; family Claroteidae; genus Chrysichthys; species Chrysichthys cranchii. The sequence goes on along the minus strand of JAQMCW010000017.1, from coordinate 4,232,079 downwards.
AGGCACAAACACATTAACATGAGCGGTGTGTAAACCTTTAACCGCAGATTAGTAGAGTCAGACATTAGTCTTTACGTTGCTAAAATTTCACACTTGGCCTTTGATTTGGCTTAAAAACACATTTATGCATATTGATTCACAAATGAAGGAGAATCCAGTCTGATAGGGTTAGTCGCCCTGTTCAGTTTGGGGCATTCTGGGAATCTGACTCACTTACAACCTTCTGATCATTAACACAGCACCTTAATCCCTGAACTAGCACTTGCTACAAAACCATACAATGCAGCTCAAACCTTAAACACATCGAAATCGCTAATAACTTTCCACAACAGGGCACAGGGTACAACGTTATCGTTGCAATTATGATGCATCTTTACAATCACTGCGACAGAATTTATGCGGGGGGGAAAAATGTGAAATTATGTACGTGTGATGTTTTTATTCAAATCAAGATTTTTTTTTTTTTTTTTTTATACATCTAGTAAAAACGCCACCCTTTCAGACACACTTCTCTGGTGTAAACATACTTTTCGCACATCATACTTTATTTATTTTACAGTGACAATAAATGAATATGGCGACGAACGTTTCGCCCCCTCATGTAGATTTATTGGGTTTTTTTGTTTTGTTTTGTTTTTTTTTTTACATATTTTAAAGCGTATTGTAATTCATGTATTTAATAAAATTAAAAAATAAGAAAAGAAAAAAAAACACAAAAAAAACAACCTTCCCTAAACGCAATCATTCTGTAATCTCCCCGTCCCCTTGATAAAGATGAAAGTGAGGATATTCTCAGTGCACAGTGTTCAACCCTATCAGGATAAATAAACACACTGGTACACAACTGTCAACAAATAGCATGTATACCTGCGATACATGCAAGATCCGTGTGCATGTCCGTGCGCATCACATTACAGTTCGATAAAGTTGCCTCACGTTTAAGAGGAAGACACACTTTAAACATGTGTGCGTGTATGCCTTTGTCGCGTTTTTTTTTTTTTTTTTTTAAGGTCCAGGTTTATATGAAACAAACAACCCAAAAAAAAAAAAAAAGAGAAAAATCACAGATGTTACACTGGACAAGAAGGATTGACAAACGAACGACCCAAGCATCAACTTGCAGAGAGATGACAGTGGACGTTGAATACAAGATGACTTGGTGCGTGTTTAAGTTTTTTTCCTTTAGCCCAGGACATCCCTTGGATCCGAACGCTAGTGATGGAGCATGAACGTCATTTAAATGGAAGGCGACTGGGATTTTTAATGCAGCACTGAGAGCAAATTCAGAAACTCGCCACAGGAACAAATTAATTAATAACCTTCCCCAACCCAGTCCATCCAATCACTGGAATAGAGAAAATTTCTATTATTATTATTATTATTTCAGTCGATAATGGCATGGCACGCACACAAACATACACACCTATAACATACATACAAACATACACACACAATACTGGTAGTGTGAATTTGCACAGTCCTTTGCTGCACACCTGGGGAAGGATACGGCAGGTAAGCGGGCGTGCGCACGCACGTTCGTGTGCGCAGGAAGTCCGACTGGGAGAGGAAAAGTACAGTGAAGAGGTCCGTTATTCCGTCTCTTTCTACAGCAGGCGTGTTCCTCGAGACCAGTGGCTAACACTTCACGACGGGCGTGAGGATGGAAGGAGTGAGCGAGCTTATGAACTCTCGACAGTCCGTACAGAGGAAGTCATGATGGCGTGGTGTTTTTCTTCACAAAACACACATCCATAGCAGCAGCCTTTAATTGATCTCCCTCTAAAAGAAAAATTCCCCCAAAACAGGCCAAGGAAATGCCAAAGTTCGGGAAGCAACAAAAAAAAAAAAAAAAAAAAAGTTTTTCATGCCCCCACCCACTGCCCCGCACTCAACAGGCCCGCCTTACCTACCAGCACGTCACCCATTCGGTTAGTCAGTCAGTAGATTTTTTTTTCTTTTTTGTACGTTGTTTTTGCATTTTCTTTGCAAGTCCTGTCCCACTGTCCACCCCCCCCCTCTGAGCCCAAATTTTTTTTTTTTTTTTTGAGTGATGGGGGTTCAGGGGATCACCGCTCAGGCTCGGACTCCAGGGCCAGGACCCGCTTGCGTTCGCGGCACTGCTTCTTATGGGCCGGCCAATCCCTCTGCTGACACTGCGAGCCGCAGTAGCGAGCCACCTGACAGCGACCACAGATGTTGAACTCTCGCAGCTGGGGAAAAATAACAAATTAAAAAAAAAAAAAAAAATTTTTTTAAAAATCAGGCACAAGTACACAAAAGCAAACTATATAAAAAAAAATAAAATAAAAAACACCAGACAAACAAATCACATACAACGTTTCCCTAATGTCTTTTAGTGATTTAAATTTTAGGGGGATTTTATTCTCTGCCAGTATTTAAAACACCAGGCATCTGATTGAATGGCTTCCGTATTTGAATGCATTTTAATGTTAATGTTAATGAGTACAGTAGTATGAAAACATACTTTTTCCATCAGTAACCCAATAAAGATACCTGGGGAAAATTGCTTTAAATTTTAAGGTACTTGAATTCATCATTATTCGGAACAAAATATTAGAGCTGCCACTAACGACTAATTTTCTAACGACCGATTTTTCGACTAATTTTTCGATTAATCTTAACGATTA